>SJYQ01002372.1:312192-340147 GCA_006410935.1 Redunca redunca | reverse complement strand
CCAGACCACCTAACCTGCCTCTTGAGAAATCTATATGCAGGTCAAGAAGCAACAGTTAGAATTGGACATGGAACAATAGACTGGTTCCAAATAGGAAAAGGAGTATGTACGTGAAGGCTGTATATTGTCACCCTGCTTATTTAACTTCTATGCAGAGTACATCATGAGAAACGCTGGGCTGGAAGAAGCACAAGCTGGAATGAAGATTGCTGGGAGAAATATCAATAACCTCAGATATGCAGATAACACCACCACCTTTATGGCAGAAAGTGAAGAGGAACTAAAAAGCCTGTTGATGAAAGTGAAAGAGGAGAGTGAAAAAGTTGGCTTAAAGCTCAACATTCAGAAAACGAAAATCATGGTATCTGGTCCCATCACTTCATGCGAAATAGATGGGGAAACAGTGGAAACAGTGTCAGACTTATTTTGGGGGGCTCCAGAATCACTGCAGATGGTTATTGCAGCCATGAAATTAAAAGACGCCTACTCTTTGGAAGGAAAGTTACGACCAAACTAGACAGCATAGTAAAAAGCAGGGAGATAACTTTGCCAACAAAGGTCCGGCTAGTCAAGGCTATGGTTTTTCCAGTGGTCATGTATGGATGTGAGAGTTGGACTGTGACAAAAGCTGAGTGCCAAAGAATTGATGCTTTTGAACTGTGGTGTTGGAGAAGACTCTTGCGAGTCCCTTGGACTGCAAGGAGATCTGACCAGTCCATCCTAAAGGAGACCAGTCCTGGGTGTTCACTGGAAGGACTGATGCTGAGGCTGAAACTCCAATACCTTGGCCACCTCATGTGAAGAGTTGACTCATTGGAAAAGACCCTGATCCTGGGAGGGATTGGGGGCAGGAGGAGAAGGGGACCACAGAGGATGAGATGGCTGGATGGCATCACTGATTTGATGCACATGAGTTTGAGTGAACTCCGGGAGTTGGTGATGAACAGGGAGGCCTGGTGTGCTGAAATTCATGGGGTCGCAAAGAGTTGGGCATGACTGACTAACTGAACTGAAAATAACCAAAACATAAAGGCCAAGAAACAGGCCAATGAAAATAAAGCAGATTCGTGCAGGAAAGTGTTAATGCCTTTATTATAAAAGATTCAAACAAAAAATTGAGTCAGTGACAAATTTAATTCACAAGAGGGAATAAAAATATGAAAAAAGTATCAAACCTAATAGTAATGAGTAAGGTACTCATTTTTTGTTTATCCATTTCAAGAAAAATAGTAATAATAACAATAATATCAAGTAGACTACAGGTAAAATATAATACAGCTCTACATTCCTGGTAGTATTGCAACTCGAAACTAACTCTTGTAAAACTATTTGCCAGAGATCCAGTAAGAGCCGTACAGACACACACACACACAGACATACACACACATGCATATATGTCTTCTGGTTAAATTAAAAATCTGGGTAAAAGATTTTATTACATATATTATACTTATATATTTTGTGTGTATAACTATGTAAAAAATATATGGAATCTAGAAAATGGTATTGATGAACCTATGGGCAGCAGTAGAGAGAGAGAAATTGAGGACAGACTTGTAGACACAGCAGGCGAAGGAGAGAGTGGGACAGGTTGATAGAAACACACAGATTACCACATGTAAAAAGAAAGTGGAAATTTGCTATATGATGCAGGGAGCTCAACCCGGGGCTTTGTGGCAGCCGTGAGGGGTGGGAGGGAGTGGGAGGTGGGAAGGAGGTTCAAGAGGGAGAGGACATAGGTATACTCATGGCTGATTCGTGCTGACGTATGGCAGAAACCAACACAACACTGTAAAGCAGTTATTCTCCAATTAAAAATAAACACATGAAAAAATTTTTAGAACATTAAAGAAAAATAAATGTAAAGAAACTAAAACAAAAATTTGTATGGTTAACCATACAAATTGTATGGGGTTTTTAAGAGTAATGAGGTTACAGATTTTTTTTTTTTAATTTTTCAGTTTGTGTTCTCATTATGTTGCTTTTAAAGCTTTTAGTGATTAAAATATACATAACCATCTATTGTTTTGTGATTGGTGCTCAGCAATAACTATAGTTCTTCTAGCCTTCCAAATAGGCTGTCCTAGCGTCTTGCAGGTTAGTAAACCCAGGTAACACATCTGGTCAGAGAAATTAAGTGAATGAACATGTGCCACTTTTAGCCCAAAGTTTTGAAAACGTCATGCTCAATTCTTCATTCTTCCAGTCTTATTCTTTCTCTGGAGAATCAACTGAATATTTTAGGTATTACTCTAAGCGATAGTGGGTTTTCTCTCATCCGGGATTGTTGAGGTACCTGGGAGAGGACAGTTGCTTTGGAGAGACACCCTGACCTGTAGCTGACCTTGTCCTAGCAAGTAGTAAAATTTTTGAGCTGAACCCTTGAGCCTTGATAGGGTTTTGTAACTTGCCTACCTTGACTAAGGTAGCATTCATCTGCAAAATAAGGAATGACAATAGTAGAGCTTTTGTTTATTTTTCGCATCCAATAAGAAAGAAAGGAAGCTTTTACTAATCTGTATAAATTGATAATAGCCTCCTGAATTAACAAAGCAGAAGACTGTGTGTCACACATGGTGTGGAAATGTATCTTGGGAGAAAAGTGAGAATCTGCAACGTGTGGGAGTCCATGGTGGCCCCTCGCTCATTTTTTTGCTTTACTGACAGTAATCTAGTTTCTAGAGATTGTCCACTTTTCACCAAACTACCCTTCATGGAATGGGCTTCCCAGGCTCTGCGGTAAATGCAGGTTTGACCCCTGGATTGGGAAGATCCCCTGGAGAAGGGAAATGGCAACCCACTCCAGTATTCTTGACTGAGAAATCCATGGACAGAGGAGCTTGGCGGGCCTACAGTCCATGGGATCACAGAAGAGTGGGACACGACTTAGCATCTGACACAGCAAACAAGTGGTCAAGGAAAAAGCAAGATTTAAATTCTTTTGAAACCTTTCCATCAAGGGAAAAATAAAATAGAGACTTTTAAAGTCACTGTGTTTTTTATATATTTTTCAGATCAATGGAGAACTATGTGAATTGTTTGGCACAAAGCAAATTGTTATTTCTCATGCCTCCCAAACAGTTAATCCAACTGAAAGTACACCTAGCACTATCAAAACATTTCTTTCCAAACATTGTGCTGACTACCCAAACAACTGGGATGACCACCTGTCAGCTGTCTCATTCGCCTTCAATGTTACTCACTTGGTACGTATCTTTTTATAATTCAGTACTTTTGAGTTAAGATTCTCTCTTGGCTGCATGTTTTATTACAAATTGTTGTTTATTTTTCTTAATAGGAACCTACTAAAAATACACCATATTTTCAAATGTTTAATCGAAATCCTTACATGCCTGAATCTTCTGATATTCGTGAAGTGGATGGTGATAATAGAAGTATGTTTGCCAAAATTCTAGATGCAATTAAAGAAGCTGATAAAATAATGGAGAATAAGACAACTTCAGTGGGCCAGGTGATTCTAATAGAAAAAAACTATAAAAAGTTTATAAAATGATACAAAAATGTTTTTTCCACATATACACACACACATACATATGATATATACTGAAACCAAATTTTTTCTATTGAATTCTGCATGTCTTCATTAAACAGTGTGTTTATTAGCTATGAAATTCTGAGAGACATTAATAGGACCATGTGGTTTGGAATGAAGGCACAGCCGAATTGAAACCCCTGGTCTTGCTTCCCAGTTGTTTAACTTGGGCCTGTTACTTCCTCTCATATTACTTTATTTTCTTTATAAAGTTGGGGTAATAGTGATTTTGAAGTATTATTTTAAAAAATTAAATGGGATTCTTCCGTAGCTTTCAGTAGCACCTCAATAACTAATATTTTTATTATTATATATATTTGCCTTCAAGAAACTATAGCTCTTTCATCCTTTTTTTTTTTAATACTTGCAGCTGGAGAACAACAATTTTAATGAACTAAATAAAAGCAAAATCATCGTTAAAAAGAAACCAAGGCCATTAAATCCATTTCATCTGAAAGTGGGTCATGAAGTGTTAAGGCAGAGAAAAAACTGGTGGAAGGACGGCCGCTTCCGGTCCGAGTGGGTCGGCCCCTGTGTCATAGACCGCATCACAGAGCACGGGGGCGCCGTGCTGCGGGACAGCTCCGGGGCCAGGCTGAAGCGGCCCATCAAGATGTCCCACCTGAAGCCCTATGTCAGAGAAGCGGGCGATCAAGGTAAAGGTCTGTCTTTCTGTGAATGAAGAGAGAAGTTAACTTATCCTCTTCCCTTTTCATTTTTATAAAATTTCGTACAGTGTTGGAGCCCAAAGAGTGTTTTTTTATTAACATATGGTTTCTGAAACTGTCAGGTTTGTAAGAGATTTTATTTTGATTTCTAGTGTACTTTTCACACACTTCTCCCCACCATTCATGTGCAAGACACTGGACACCTTTCATAGAGGGAAGAATTATATGTTCATCATCTTCACTTTCAGAATATTTTGTCACTTTTAGCATATTTTGTCACTTTTAGCATGACATGATAGTAGCTAACATAAATAATGCCAAAACAAACACCATCTGGAATTCTGTTGTGAGATAAATATATTAGGGGATGTTTAAAAATGTGATTGATTTTTAATGTTGCATCTTATCACGGCCCTGGTAAATGCAGGGGAAGGCGAGAGTGAGAGGTTCTGAGAATGATGCGCTATTATAAGAGGTGAACAGCACCCTAGACAATGCTACTTGCTCCACAATGTGCATCTGAATAGTTAAGATATCCTGATCTTCTCTAATACTTTCTTTCGTGGACTAGAGCTAATTGACATGGCTTTCAGTTTAAATCCTACTTTATTGAAGCTTTTATTTTGTCCTATAGTATCTGCTCTCTAGACTTTCTTTGAGGTAGGTAACTGAGAGGGAATAAATTGGTATCTTAGCTAGTTACTTTTGTTTTTTCTGTAAAGAAAGATAAAATAATTCAAAATTATTTGAATCTGAGTAATAAGATAATTTTGTGCCTTTTAAAACAGTATAAACAACTGTGTTATTTAACAGGCTTAAGTAAATAATAAATAATAATTACAAAAATAATGATAATAGATAACCCTCTTTCTCAGGATACGAAGCCCTTGAGGCTGCTCAGCTGTTGCTCATCTGGGTCACAACTCTCAGGTTAAAAGCTCTTAGTCCCTTTCTTGCTGCTTATGACAGAACCAGTTGCTCTAGTAAACTTATCTTGGACCATTCCAACTCAGAAAGCTCCCAGTACCTTCATTCTCTGTTAAACGAAGCACTTTTATTCCTTGTGCCTTCTCAGTTCTAAGCTACCCTTTATGATTTCTTCCTTCTGCGAGTAGGAACAAAAGATTATAAGGTGCAGCTTGTCCTTTCTTCCGATTTTCCCCTCAATCTTTGGTGTTTAGGACTTGATTCCTTCTAATGTGTTAACTTTCCTAAATTAATGCAAAATCTCTGCTTAAAATGTTACTGCATCAGGATCTGTTTCACCATTTTGTAACTTGCTCTTGCCAAAGAATTTCTTAAGCAGACCTAGCATTCCGCTACAACTGAATATTTCAGAATCCAGCTGAATAGAACAGTTTCTAAACAGAAGCAGTACAAGTTTTGCTTTGTGCTTAAATTCTCTACAGATTATTCTTCAGTAATAGAAGGGAAATTGCAAAATTAGTTCTAGTGTACATATAAGGAACCTGAGATTGATGGGTAAAATTGTTTTTTCTTATTAATTGTTTTACTTATTAAAAAGAAGTACTAATCCAGCTGAAGTCTGGTTCCTGTTTACTCTGATCTGTTTTTGTGTGTTTCTCTTATTTGTAGAAATTCAAAACAAGTGTGATTTCTATGATCTTTTCTTTTGGCATCACATATTTTCCTGAAAATCTTCACCTCAAAAGCTGATTTTAAAGTCTTTGAACTAGATTTAAAGTAAATATAATGCCTCTGAGTAGTCATCCCATTCTTTTGACATAAATTTGAACATAGTGTAGCCAGAAGGACTATGAATTTGTCTGCATTGCTGCTCTTACCAGCCTCGAGATGTCATAACTGCGTTAAAGCTCACCAGCCAGAACAGACATGCTTCTGTTGCCAACTTCTCGTCCGTTCTTGTCCAGAACGTAACAGGGGGAGCACGTTCAGTACTAGGTCGACAGTGTCTCTCATTGCTGCTTAAGCAGGCCTTTGGGTCTGTCTAGTTCAATTCCAGGCACCTTTTCAAGACCATTCTAACAAGAAAGTTTATGCCATACCATCGTGTCTGTTCATAATCATAATATTTTCCTTTGAGTGGAAAAATGTTATTAACTTCCCATTATTGTATGTGACATAGATTTTGAGTAATTTTGTTTTGATTGGGAATTGTCGTGATCAGTATGTGTCTTCCTCCCCTAAAGGCCTTGGTCTGATTGCCCCTCACAGTTTGAGAAATGGTTTTTATTTTTTAATAAGTTTCCCATTGTTGCCATAACAATTTACCACAAATTTAGTGGCTGAAAACACTTACTGTTTACTGTCTCACAGTTCTATACTTAGAAATCCGGTGTAGATCTCAATGGGCTACAGTAAGGCATGGCAGGGCTGTGTTCCTTTCTGGAGGCTCAACAGGGTGTTTTGCACATTTTCCACCTTCTAGAGGCTGCTCACATCACTTGACTTGTGGTCCTCTTCCTGTCTTAAAAGCCAGCAGTGGGGTAGAGTTCTCCTCATGTTACATCACTCCAGCCTCCTATTCTTCCTTCATCTTCTGCGTTTCAGGACATCTGTGCTTGGGCTCATCCTGATAATCCAAGATATCCTCTCTACTTTAAGGTTGATTGGTCAGTTGGTTAGCAGCCTTAATTCCATCACTACCCTAATCCTTCTTTACCATGTTAGGTAACGTAATCACAAGGTTCATGAATCAGTACATAGCTACCATTAGGGGTCCACTATTCTACCTAACAGGAGAAGGAAATGGCAACCCACTCCAGTATTCTCGCCTAGAGAATCCCGTGGACAGAGGAGCCTGGTGGGCTGCTGTCCATGGGATCACACACAGTCGGACACAAATGAAGCGATTTAGCAGCGGCAGCAGCATTCTGCCTAACACAGTTATGGTCTGCACTCACAATAGAAAACAGAGCTTAGTCCCTATATTAAATAAAGCTTGACTTTATTGTTAATGCACAGTCATCTGTTGGTATCCACAGGGAATCAGTTCCAGGATCCCTGTGGATACCAAAATCCACATGTACCCAGGTCCCTTGTATGAAATGGCCCTGTTCTCCCCCACCTCCACATCCATGGTGCAAACCCTGGGGTTCAGTCAGCTCAGTTCAGTTCAGTCGCTCAGTCGTGTCCGACTCTTTGCGACCCCATGAATTGCAGTACGTCAGGCCTCCCTGTAGTTCCTGCACAGCGCCTCCCTTATGTCATCTCAAAATGAGAATCATTCAGTTCTCTGTTAGTACTGGTTTATCTACTATAATAATTAAGTAGTATCACACTACAGTTATTTATCATGAGAAAAGTACTAGTATGGCAACACATTGTACTAGTTTCAGGATATCAGACCATGTATAGGATTAGGCAAGACACTTCATTTCAGAATGAGAAAATTATTTGTCCTGAAACCTTATACTTTTTCTATTTGAAAAAAATAAGTTAATCCAAATCACTGAGACTTTCTGAGGCATGGTTTTAATATGTGGTTTTTATTTTTCTCCTCAGGGAAATTTTAATATTCTTATCTCACTTTGTTTTTTACTCTAAGACTAAATAAGGAAAAGTATGTCAAAACTGCTGATAACACCTTCCTGACATGTCTTGAAAACACCTCTCCTTCTGAGAAACTAAAGACGTAATCAGTCAGTCTGGTCAAAACTGAAATAATGCTTTCAACAAGCATTTATATTAGTAACTAAATCAATAGAATGAGAAAATAAAAATTAAGTAAATTCTGTCATGTAACGTGACTGAGTAAACTAGTCCTTTAATATGGTTTTGTTTATCTCTCTTTATTTTGGGGGCTAAAACTTATCTTGTTCTTTACTTTATCCGTAACTCAGTATTATTCTAGATTAGTACTGTCTAATAGATATATAATGAAAAAACTGTGTAATATATAATTTAAAATTTTCTAGTAACCATGTTAAAAAAAGTAGGTGAAAATAATTTTAGTTATATATTTTATAATAATCCAATATATCTAAAATAGTATTATTTCAGCATTCATGTAAGGCCTCAAAAATCTCTTTCTGGTAGATCTTTGGTAATCTTTTTTGAATTTAAAGAATATTTCTGTTGGCTGTACTAGGTTTAGAACAAAGTAGGATGAAAACATATTTGACCTTTCCAAATGAATGAGAATTGTTTTTTCTGTACAAAGGCAACTTGAAATCTCGAGTAGTTTTCCATTGCATACAGAGTAATGTTTGTAGACTTTGCTGAGTATAATCCTGATTTGCTGCAGCTTTGTCACACTAAGTTACTTTAAAGCTTACTTAAGAAAGTGTGTGTATACATTCAGATATGTATATTGGTTACGTACATATGGAAGTTCTTATCTTTAACAAACAAGAGAGGTTGGTCAAGTCCTTTTGTTTCAAAGTCTGTGTAACTAGGAGGTGCTTACACTCAAGGTCTTTGAATGCATTTTCAGGAAATCAAAGTGATAACTTCTAAAAACTTTGCATCTATCCATAGTTTCCCTGTTGATACATGTTTACTGGACATATTTTTCTATAGTAGACCTGCTTTATCTGTATGGAAAAACATTTTAAGACAGAAAACTTCCTTCATCAAAGATCTCTGCAGAGATCCAATTAGGAAATACTTAAAATGCTTATAGTAACTGCTCTCACTAATACATTGTGGCATTACACCCTGAACCTGTGAAATTCTCCATGACTTATTAGAAAATTTATCAGCAACATTTTTACCCTACCTAACCTTTCAAGTTCTTTTAAATGACTACCTAGCTTTCTCTGATATTAACAGACTAATAAGCAAACTTTGATGTTGAACCTCTAGCAACACATTCTAAAGGTGTTTCAATTTCACTGGTCCTGTTTTCCTCTTTCCTGCTACTGTTGAGCATAGCACATCTCATGGGTTGCATGATTTTTTTTTATCTTTCAGAATTGTTCTCTTGTTCAGCATTTCCTTGCCTACTAACGTAGAAAAATCATTTTGTTATCACCTTCAATTATCCATACTTTTATTTCCATCATAATTATGTGTATCTTAACAGCATTTTCAATGTAATTACTGCTTTTACATTAATAAGAATTGGTGAGATTAAACTTACAAAACCTCTCAAAACTAAAATACCAGGTACACTTTCCCTGATGAAGAAGTAAATAGGCGAAACTAAATGTCCATACAAGGCCAAGTCTACTTATGCCACTTATTAGGAAAAAACATAGCTTTGTTTGATCTTTTGATGTTTGTAAATTTAAAGTTCATAAATGTGTGACTTACAGGGTTGGAATAGATTCAATTAGCTTTTCACATATTCAGTTCAGTTCAGTCGCTTAGTTGTGTCCGACTCTTTGCGACGCCATGGACTGCAGCACGCCAGGCCTCCCTGTCCATTGCCACCTTCCAGAGTTTATTCAAACTCATGTCCATTGAGTTGGTGATGTCATCTAACCGTCTCATCCTCTGTCATACCCTTCAATCTTTCTCAGCATCAGGGTCTTTTCAAATGAGTCAGCTTTTCGCATCAGGTGGCCAAAGTATTGGAGTTTCAGCTTCAACATCAGTCCTTCCAACATTAGTATGAGGATAAGTATGGTGGAATCATGTTCTGGGATATATTAGCACATTTATCTGCTCTGAGAAACTTTCATTGATCTCTAGTCTAAATGAGCTATTAATGTTCCTTTTGCTCCTTCTTGAACTTCAAATTTAAGGGTTCTTTAAGCTATTAAAATCTTTAAGAGATTCTGTTAATGTTTTGGGAGAAATCCAGAAAGAGAAGACAGGGATCCAGGAAGCTAATCAGTGGTAGTGGAATAGTTCCTTGTTGTAATGAATTAAAATACTATGTAGGGTGGAATTCTTTTATCTATTGTCACTCTGCTTATTTAACTTATATGCAGAGTACATCATGAGAAACACTGGACTGGAAGAAACACAAGCTGGAATCAAGATTGCCGGAAGAAATATCAGTAACCTCAGATACGCAGATGACTCCAACCTTATGGCAGAAAGTGAAGAGGAGCTAAAAAGCCTCTTGATGAAAGTGAAAGAGGAGAGTGAAAAAGTTGGCTTAAAGCTCAACATTCAGAAAACGAAGATCATGGCATCTGGTGCCATCACTTCATGGGAAATAGATGGGGAAACAGTGGAAACAGTGTCAGACTTTATTTTTTTGGGCTCCAAAATCACTGCAGATGGTGATTGCAGCCATGAAATTAAAAGACGCTTACTCCTTGGAAGAAAAGTTATGACCAACCTAGACAGCATATTCAAAAGCAGAGACATTACTTTGCCGACTAAGGTCCGTCTATGGTTTTTCCTGTGGTCATGTATGGATGTGAGAGTTGGACTGTGAAGAAGGCTGAGCACCGAAGAATTGATGCTTTTGAACTGTGGTGTTGGAGAAGACTCTTGAGAGTTCCTTGGACTGCAAGGAAATCCAACCAGTCCATTCTGAAGGAGATCAACCCTGGGATTTCTTTGGAGGGAATGATGCTAAAGCTGAAACTCCAGTACTTTGGCCACCTCATGCGAAGAGTTGACTCATTGGAAAAGACTCTGATGCTGGGAGGGATTGGGGGCAGGAGGAGAAGGGGACGACCGAGGATGAGATGGCTGGATGGCATCATGAACTCGATGGACGCGAGTCTGAGTGAACTCCAGGAGATGGTGATGAACAGCGAGGCCTGGCGTGCTGCGATTCATGGGGTCACAAAGAGTCGGACACGACTGAGCGACTGAACTGAACTGAACTGAACATTAACCTTTGTTTATAAAGATTCTGCTGCTTTGCCATTTGCTTAACCCTCATTTGAAACATTTTTTTCCCCTGATAGTGAAGATAAGTTTGCTGAAAATAGAATAAAATATTGACAAGGAAAATTCCTTGTCAGTATTTTAGTATGGATTTAGCTACACCTTGAAAGTTCATGAGCATTTTCATATTAAATTAGACTTAAGTAAGCTAATTAACCTAATCAATTGTGGCCTGCCTACTTGCACATACCTCTAATATAAACCTGATTCTAGGAACTTTATCTTCATTGTAGTTTATCACTTCATAGTGTGACAATTTGATGTTATTGTCCTAATATGAATTCTATAAAGAATTATCTAAAATTGTAAATAAAAGGATTTAACAATTCCATTTGTTAAAGTATCTTTCAGGACCCCATAAATGCATCCAGAAATGCTTTGAGATATATATTAAGGATATCATCAACATCAAAAATATAGTTTATAACTTTTGTTTTTAACCTATGCCATGATTCTCAGCCCTTTCCACCCCCTCACTTACACCTACCAAAGACAGATCAAGAGAATCCTCTGTAATGGCCTATAGGGCAAAGAACCCCAAAAGTTGGATATATGTATATGTATGTAACAGGTTCACTTTGCTGTACACCTGAAACTAACACAACACTGGAAGTCAATTGTACACAGTAAAATTTTTTTTAACTTGTAAAAATAACCCACCCTTTTATATTATTCCTATTTTTTTAAAAAGTCTGGCTCTCTTAATTCCTTGATCTCTCCTGAGTTCTGTATGTATGAACCGTCAAATTCATATATCATTTTATTCATTCTTCAGCATGTACTTACTTAGGAGATATGAGAACCCATCAGAAGTTAATGTTGATAGTTAATTTGTATTACTTGGGATTTCATCCCTTATTTTGTATTATTCCATTTTAAAGTGGTTAATTATAGTTCTAAAAGGCAACCTTGTGTCCCTTCTTCCAGATGGCCTCCATCTCCTACACGGCTCAGCAGTGGCGGATCACGACTATGTTGGAGTGCCCGAGCTCCCGGCTGGAGCGTGCCAAGCAAGTGTTCTGCTGGGAGAGGCGGCCGTTGGAGTAGTCGACAGTGAGTCACTGACGCCAAGCAAGGATCGTGAACTGTTAGAATACAGAAATGCCAAAATCTCTCCACTGATGAAAGACCATAGTGCTCTTGAAAAGCAGACTTTTAGTCTCTTGGACTCTTCAAACCAGGTCCTTGAGTACTTAACTTAGTAAACACAAAAATTCATTTAAAGTGTGGTTTAACCTTGAATCTTATCTTTTCCATTCAAAAAGATTACATAGAAAAGTATCTTGACAAACTCTTAATGACTAAATCCTGAAGGTTTATTTTGTAATTATTTATCTGAAGTTGTTCTTCTTTTGTATATATATGTGTATATATATATTTAGGCAAAGGAAGCATGTAATATATGGATATTATTTTTTCTTCTACAAACACAACAGGCAAAGCATGCTTACTTCTTAGGAGGTAAACTAAATTACAACTCAAAACTTTGGTATTGTTACCATGTTTTCAGTTTCAATTTTTTTTTTTTATATTCTCCCCTTTTAAAAACTGTTTGAACTACCTAGAACTGCATTAATAAATATTTATTGAATGTGTTAAATGAAACCTGTTCCTGTGTCATTGAAACGTCTAAAACTATTGTAGTTACTTAATGGGTTCCTACAATGTATTGGTAAGTTCACCTTGCAGACAGGCTAAGGATTAGGATCTGAAACTATATATTGGATTGAAAATGTGTGCATTTCCATAGTATATATTAAAGTCAAAAGCATCCATGAATAAATTTTTTTCTGCAGTCTTGAAAAAGTAAATTATGTTGATGTCAGATGCAGAATGCAGGATGCTTGGGACTGGTGCAAGGAGAGGACCCAGAGGGATGGCATGGGGTGGGAGGTGGGAGGGGATTCATGTTTGGGAACGCTTGTACACTCGTGGTGAATTCATGTCAATGTTTGGCAAAACCAATACAGTAATGTAAAGTAAACTAAAGTTAAAATAAAAATTTTAAAAGTTAAAAAAAAAAAATAACTGATATTAAAGATTTTAAACTATAATATCTATAATAGTTACAACTTTGCTCAACAAATATTTGTTATAAAGCACTTTGAAGAATGTTGTGGGATATGTAAAAGCTATGTGTGTCTTGTCTCCAAAAGACTTACAGTCTGGTCAGGAATATAGATCATACAAGCCACATACACAACAAATTGCCAACCTCTGCTGGATCATTGGAAAAGCAAGAGAGTTCCAGAGAAACATCTACTTATGCTTTACTGACTACACCAAAGCCTTTGACTGTGTGGATCACAACAAACTGTGGAAAATTCTGAAAGAGATGGGAATACCAGACCACCTGACCTGCTTCCTGAGAAATCTATATGCAGGCCAGGAAGCAACAGTTAGAACTGTACATGGACCAACAGACTGGCTCCAAATTGGGAAAAGAGTACGTCAAGGCTGTATATTGTCACCCTGCTTATTTAACTTACATGCAGAGTACATCATGAGAAACGCTGGACTGGATAAAGTACAAGCTGGAATCAAGATTGCCAGGAGAAAAATCAGTAACCTCAGATAAGCAGATGACACCACCCTTATGGCAGAAAGCAAAGAAGAACTAAAAAGCCTCTTGATGAAAGAGGAGAGTGAAAAAGTTGGCCTAAAGCTCAACATTCAGAAAACTAAGATCATGGCATCTCCATCACTTCATGGGAAATAGATGGGGAAACAGTGGAAACAGTGTCAGACTTTATTTTGGGGGGGGCTACAAAATCACTGCAGATGGTGACTGCAGCCATGAAAGTAAAAGATGCTTGCTCCTTGGAAGAAAAGTTATGACCGACCTAGATAGCATATTAAAAAGCAGAGACATTACTTAGCCAACAAAGATCCATATAGTCAAAGCTATGGTTTTCCCAGTGGTCATGTATGGATGTGAGAGTCGGACTATAAAGAAAGCTGAGCACCAAAGAATGGATGCTTTTGAACTGTGATGTTGGAGAAGACTCTTGAGAGTCCCTTGGTCTGCAAGGAGATCCAACCAGTCCATCCTAAAGGAGATCAGTCCTGGGTGTTCATTGGAAGGACTGATGCTGAAGCTGAAACTCCAATACTGTGGCCACCTGATGCAAAGAACCGACTCATTGGAAAAGATCCTGATACTGGGAAAGATTGAAGGTGGGAGGAGAAGGGGATGACAGAGGATAAGATGGTTGGATGGCATCACTGACTTGATGGACATGAGTTTGAGTAAACTCCGGGAGTTGGTGATGGACATGGAGGCCTGGCGTGCTATAGTCCACGGGGTCACAAAGAGTCAGACACGACTGAGTGACTGAACTGAACTGAAAAGGAAAAATGATTAGAGGAAAAAAATCAAAGACTTCATCTTATATCACTGACCAAATAGATTCCACATAGAATTCCAGAAAGAAGCCTTAAGAAAACATAGTTGTCTCAAACAGTGTTTCCTGTCCTCGCATTAGCAGAACAAAGTTGATGATGGAGTCATACAGAGCTCTTGTTTGGTGAATGTAAGTGGTCAAATTTCCTTTTCTCAACTCGAAGTGAAATTTTTTTTCAATATCTTGAGTCAGTCTTTTTCCACTGTAACAGGGTAATAATGAGTCATTTTAGAATTACAGTTTCTAAACCTTTTTTTTCTTTTAGAATTCTGTCTCCCCTGAATACTTTCTCACACAGACCTTCATCCTGTGTGCACTGATCATGTTGGGTTCCACTACACTCTGTCTACAAATCACCCCAAATTCTTAGTGGCTTAAAACAAGACTTTTACTTCTTAGCCACCCTCTTGGTTCATTAAGGCTGCATTTTCATCCTCACTCCAAGATGCAGGCTGAAAGAAACTGACTTCTGGAATACCCCCGTCACCATGGCAAGGGGAGAGCATCATGAACTGAGCACCGGCTGTGAAAAGACTAGGACATCCTTCTTACTCACAACGGTCAAACCTGGTCACGTACTGCTAATGGGTACAGGTTTCTTTTTGTAGTGATAGCAGCGTTCCAAAGTTAATTGTGATGGATATGTAACTGAACATACTAAGATCCACTGAATTGTATACTTTAAAATGCTGAATTTTATGAGAGTTATATCTCAATAGAATTGTTGTGTAACAGTCTAAACAAAAGTTTAAGAAAGAAACAAAACCTAGCCAGCTAGCCATGCCTAATACAGCCCTATTGTATGCCTTGAAAGGAGGAAAACTAGGGTATTGGTGGATTGCTGCAATGACTGCCAAAACTCTTTTTTCCAGGTTTTATTAAAGGCCATTTATGCTGATAGTTACTTTATTTCCTGATAGTGAATATAAGCTGTTCAAATAAAAATGCTGATTTTATTACTGAAATCTCAGAATTTGAATGTAGATTCCAAATAAGGATATTAAATACACAGGAATTACCTACAAATTAGATACATACACATAATCTTATCGTAATGTTTACAGGGCCCTGTCAAGAGAGAAAATAGATTTTTACATACCATGTGCCTAAATATTTAGAGGTGATAAATCAAGCTAATAAGCTATTCCTGTGTCAGCAAATAGGCCTCAAGCTTTCTCGAATTCTTGGACCCCTCCAGCCTGACACGAGTAAGTGGCAAAGCAGGGCTAGCTGGCCCCAGAGCAATCTGTGTCTCCCTCCATCCTCCCTGGAGAGGACTTTCCGCCCTCCCCGGCTGCGCCTCTCCTCCACCTGAGCCTGCAGACTCAGAGAGTAAAATTTTGACCCAGACAGTAGCAGTGTCTTCATGAGGCTTTGTATGCCACCTTGTGGTGTTTTTATGAACACTTAAAAACATAGCAGGAAATAAAGAAAATGTTTGGAATGAAAGTAATTTCCTCTCTTGAAACATTTTTAAATATCATAATTAACATTTATTTCATCATCTTTTAAAAAGGTAACTCATTAAGGTTTACAAAATATAATTTACCAGTTATGAGATTCATTCATACCCTCAAAAAAGATAGGTATTATGTCCATGTGCTGTTCTGGCACTAAGGATATATCAATGAGAAATCCTCTGCCTTCCTACACTTTGAAGTCCAACAGGATAGTGAAACAGTGACCTGTAGTTCTTAATGAATACATGTCTTTACTTACATCCAATCTTAAAATCTCAGTGCTAGCCTTTTGCATAGACATCTTGTTTGGGACCCTTACCTTAAGCCTCTTCCACTTATTTTTGACTGTGTATAAAGTTCTAATAATGTTTTGTTCAGAGGTCTGGAAAGGACTGGGCCATTTCCAGTTGGAGTGTCTAATCATGATGATGAGTAATTAAACACCAAAATAAGCATTTAAGAAGCAAATTTTTTTTTCAAACTTTTATTTTCCACAGATGAATTTGTGATTGAGAGGGCAATGCCAGCTTTATGCAGTGTTACAATTAAAGTTAAACAGGCAAAGGTCAATTCAATGCCATCAAATGAAAAAAGTATCTAAGTTGGTAGCTTGCCCAGAGTGTGAGGCCCAGATTGACGGATTCTCCCGCTTCCTCTAACCTCTCCCTGTCCTCCTCACCCAGTTTCTTCCTCACCCCTCATTAACACTACTTCCTTTGTGTACTCACGCAAAACTCATTAAGAAGGTCAGGTGCGCTGGGTCCAGTGGGCTTTCCTTATCTCACCGTCTCATTGTCCACACTTCGCAGGTCCTTGCCCAGAGCAGCTAGTGAGGAGAGCCATTTCCTGGGCTGGTGGGCAGCTAGAGGAGATCAGGCAGCCAATGACACCTTCGCTCTCTCCTCATCTCCACATCCCAGAAGAGCTTCTGTTAGTTCTGATAAGAGGTCCCAGGAAATGAAGAACAGGAGAGAAACTAGAGGGAACAGAGCCCGACTTCACTCCTTCCTGTGCGTTATTTTGAAGTAGAAGTGAAAAGTACTCATTGGAATGGTTCTTCTAGTATGCTTTCCTACCGTATTCTAACATGTAATCTGTAGTCTCTGGGTTTCTGTGCTTTTCCTCTTTCCCTTTAGAATTCCATCCTTACATATATAAATATATATATATATATACACATACATATATATACAACTCATTAAAAAGTTGTATGTGGTAAATAAACAGTGATGAAACCATCATAGTGGTGTTTTATGTGACTAGTCATAGCTAGAAGCAAGTCAGCAGCAAATCCGCCTCAAGTTTGAAAACAGCACTTACAGTGAATCCTCACTGATCACTGACTATATTAATAATCACCCATTTTACCTGAGGTAGTTAATGCATTATTAGTTTAGAAGGTAATCACTTATTTTTATGTAATATTAAACACAAAATCCAGAATCTATAAAAATTCCTGTAACTCAACACACAAAAAGAACCCAATTTAAAAATGGGCAAAAGATTTGATTATACATTTTCTCAAAGAAAGATATGCAAATGAGATACCACATCACACTCATTAGAATGGATGTGATAGTTTTTAAAAAGAAAAAGAAAATAACAAGTGTTGATGACACAGTGTGGAGAAATTGCAGCCCTTGTACATTACTGATAGGAATGTAAAAGTATAAAATGGTTCAGCCACTATGGGAAACTGTTTCTCCCTCAGAAACCTGAGCATAGACTTATCATATAACCCAGCAATCCCACTCCTAGGTATATACCCAAAGGAACTAAAACAGGCCCTGGAACAGATAATTGTATGCCAGTGTTTATTGTAGTATTATCCAGTAGCCAAAAGGCAGAAACAATCCAAGTGTCCACTAACAGGTGAATGAGTAAATAAAATGTGGTATATACATGCAATGGGATATTATTCAGCTATCAAAAGGGAAGAAGTTCTGAATAATGCTACCATATGATTGACCATTGAAGAAATTATGCTAAGTGAAATATGTCAAATATAAAAGGAAAAATACTGCATCAGTTCAGTTAAGTTCAATCTCTCAGTCATGTCCGACTCTTTGCGACCCCATGAACCACAGCAGCCAGGCCACCCTGTCCATCACCAACTCCCAGAATCCACCCAAACCCATGTCCATCAATTCGCTGATGCCATCCAACCATCTCATCCTCTGTCGTCCCTTTCTCCTCCTGCCCTCAATCTTTCCCAGCATCAGGGTCTTTTCAAATGAGTCAGCTCTTCACATCAGGTGCCCAAAGTATTGGAGTTTCAGCCTCAGCATCAGTCCTTCCAGTGAACACCCAGGACTGGTCTCTTTTAGGATGGACTGGTTGGATTTCCTTGCAGTCCAAGGGACTCGCAAGAGTCTTCTCCAGCACCACAGTTCAAAAGTATCAATTCTTCGGTGCTCACCTTTATAGTCCAACTCTCACATCCATACATGACTACTGGAAAAACCATAGCCTTGACTAGATGGACCTTTGTTGGCAAAGTAATCTCTCTGCTTTTTAATATGCTATCTAGGTTGGTCATAACCTTCCTTCCAAGGAGCAAGCATCTTTTAATTTCATGGCTGCAATCACCATCCGCAGTGATTTTGGAGCCCAGAAAAATGTTTCCACCTTTTCCCCATCTATTTGCCGTGAAGTAATGGGACCAGATGCCATGATCTTCATTTTCTGAATGTTGAGCTTTAAGCCAAGTTTTTAAGTCTCCTCTTTCACTTTCCTCAAGAGGCTCTTTAGTTCTTCCTCACTTTCTGCCATAAGGGTGGTGTCATCTGCATATCTGAGGTTACTGATATTTCTCCCAGCAATCTTGATTCCAGCTTTGCTTCCTCCAGCCCAGCATTTCTCATGATGTACTCTCTTGCATATAAGTTAAATAAGCAGGGTGACAATATACAGGCTTGACGTTCTCCTTTTCCTATTTGGAATCAGTCTGTTGTTCCATGTCCAGTTCTAACTGTTGCTTCCTGACCTGCATACATGATTCCACCTATATGAAATACTCAAAACAGGCAAATCCATAGAGATAGAAAGTAGATTAAGTGTTTACCAGGGCATAGGGAGAGGAAAGGGGGAGTTAATGCTTAATGGCTACAAAGTTTCTGGTTGAAGTGACAAAGATGTTTTGGGAATAGTGGTGATGACTGCACCACAGAGAAGCGTCATCAATGTCACTGAACCGTAAATGGTGAAAACGGCAACTTTCATCTTATCTCAATTTCGCCACAATTTAGAAAGATTAATAATGTAATATATAAAAAAACTATCGAGTTATTCACTTAGGTGAATTGTATGATATGTGAGTTATATCTTAATAAAGTTGTTTTTAAACGTTCATGGGATACAGCTTAAATCGTGCTTAGGTGAAAATTTATGACCTGTATACTCACTTAGAATTGATGCTTTTGAAGTGTGGTGTTGGAGAAGACTCTTGAGAGTCCCTTGGACTGCAAGGAGATCCAACCAGTCCATTCTAAAGGAGATCAGTCCTGAATATTCATTGGAAGGACTGATGCTGAAGCTGAAACTCCAATTCTTTGGCCACCTGATGTGAAGAGCTGACTCATTTGAAAAGACCCTGATGCTGGGAAAGATTGAGGGCAATTGAAGGGGATGACAGAGGATGAGATGGTTGGATGGCATCACCGACTCAATGCGCATGAGTTTGAGTAAACTCTGGGAGTTGGTGATGGACAGGGAGGCCTGGCGTGCTGCAGTTCATGGGATTGCAAAGAGTCGGACATGACTGAGCAACTGAACCTAACTGACATAATTACTTACACTGGAGAAAATAAAGTTCACAAAGTGATGAGCTAAGCATCCAATTTAATGTGCTATAAAAAGAATAAGTGACCAAGCCTAAGGAAAACAAGGTATGAATCATGACCATAATAGAAATTAATAAAATAGAAAATAAATTTATAATAAGATGAACTGAACCAAAAGTTGCTTTTTTGAAGACACTAACAAACTGAGACAAATCTAGCAAGTTCTAATTTAAAAAGTAAACAGAATTTATAAATACAAAATATTTTTAAAGGGTCAGAATGCCATATAATGCAGATATTTAAAAGACAAATGATATAACTTAATCCTGATAACTTCAAAATCTTTATAAAATTGATAAATTCTAGAAAAATTTAACCTGTAAATGTGGTTCAAGAAGAAATAAGCCAGCTCTTTGGCAAGCCGTGAACCCCAGGCTCTGTTCCACAGCATGGCGTTTGTAGAAGTTGTCAAGAATAAAGGCTACTTCAAGAGATACCACTGAAATTTAGAGGACAGCAAGAGGGCAAAACTGACGACTATACTCAGAAATGATTGGTAATCCAAGATAAAAACAAGCACAACACACTCCAATACAGAATGACAGTTCATGTAACCAACTGAGGTATCATTTGTCAGATTACTTACACCAGTCTAAAAGGAGATATACGCAGCTTATGCTCACGAACTCCCAAAATAAGGTGTGATGGTTGGCCTGACAAATAACCCTGCTGCATATTGTACTGGCCTGCAGGCTTCTTACTAGGTTTGGTATCAGCAAGATTTATGAAGGCCAGGTCGAGGTGACTGTGGATGAAGACAGTGTAGGGAGCCCTGGTGGTCAGCCAAGTGCCTTCACCTGTTATTTGGATGCAAGACTTGCCAGGTCTACTACTGGAAATAAAGTGGGGGACCCTCAAGGGAGTTGTTGATAGAGGCTTGTCTATCCCTCACATTACCACGATTCCCTGCTTATGATTTAGGAAGCAAAGAACTCAGTGCTGAGGATCACTGAAAGCTCACCATGGAGTAAAACATGGCAAATGACATGCATAGCCTGACTGAAGAAGATGAGGCTGCTTGTAAGAAACAATTCTCTCAATATCAAAAGGACTCTGTAACTCCAGACATGATGGCGGAGGTGTATAAGAAAGCTCATGCTGCAATTAAGAGAATCCAGTGGATGAGAAGAAGCCTAGGAAAGAAGCTGAAAAGTGGAACCATCCCAAAATGTCACTTGCCCAGAAGAAAGACTGGGTAGCTCAGAAGAAGGCAGGCTTCTTTAGAGCTCAGAAACAGGCTGCCAAGAGTTAATACACGAAACCACAGTTTTCTATGAAGATTTTTCAGATAAAGACAATAATAAACATATTGACCAAGCAAATAATAAGCCACGTGATTTTACCAAACGTTTATAACAAAATTTAAGGAATACATAATTTTAGTCTTACACAAATTATTTTATGGTATAGAAACAGAAGTACCGCTCCTTATATCTTTGGCATGAAGGTAGCATAATCTTAAAATCTGAGAAAGACAGGATGAGAAAGGAAAATAACAGGTCATTCTCTCATGAACATGAATACAAAGATGTAAAAATACATTAGCAAACTGACTCCAGTGATCTATAAAAATACACATTATGACCAAACTGAGTGGATTCCCAAAATGCAAATTTGATTTAATTAACAGCTGCATTTCTAAGAGAGCTGGCCAAAAAAGAGAAGAAATACACCCAATGTTTTAACGGAAGAAAATTTAAGGAACTTTTTAAAGAGGAACAGAACCCACAACAAACGGAGGGACATCTGGTAACAGAAAGAGCCAGAAACATCTAGGCCTGAGGGGACAAAGAGTGGAAGCGCCCAGTGACAGATGAATTTATGGAAGAGAATTTAACCATCAGTGGTGGTCATCATAGAGAAAGGCAACCTCTGCCAGAACGGTACAAGTCAGAACTGCGACGATCTCTGTTAGAACTGACCCTCGGAGAGGACCACCCTCGCATCTCAGAACAGAGTCAGAGGAAGTAGAATAAGAGGCCAGAGAGGCAACGGGGCAGAATAAATTGTTTCATGACTTGTAGGCCACTGTATGGAGTCTGCTTTTTGGTTTGAATAACATGGTTGCTCACTGAAAGTATCTAACAAAAGTGACCTGATCTGACACGTGTTTTATATAATCACTTTGGAAGCTGGAATCAGAATGGACTGAGAAAGGGCAATGGAGGGCTGGTTAGGAGACTGTTGGAATAATTCAAGTGAGAGATGATGATAGCATTGGTAGCAATGGATGTGGGGAGAAATGCTTAGTATGTGTTATATTTTAATGCTAGATTACCTGGAATTTGTTGACACTGAATGTAAGTATTTAAGGAAAACAGGAGTCTGTGATGACTCTAAAATTTCTGGGTTTGTACAACCAGAAGGATGAGTCGGTGCTGAGATGAGGACGACTTGGAGGACCAGGTTTGGGAAAGACAAAGTAAGTTCAGTTTTGAGCAGGTTGCATTGAGATAAACGTGCAAATGGATCTGTCGGGGAGACATTCGGATATAAGAGCCTGAAGTTTAGGGGACAGGAATTCAGTATTCATTTATGCACCATCAGAACTCTTCAAAAGAAAACTTGTAATATGTGTCCTTTGGGGGAAGCCAAGACATTATCTTTGCATCAGAGGGTTGCACTTGCTGTTGACCCACCACACTCCTTGTTAATTATTGCTGAGGCAGCGATCGAAAGCATCGGGTGATTGATTACACACTCTATGGCATTATTTACATTACCTGGAAGGGCAAACAGATGTTTAAGCAAGGCTCCTAGTTTCATGAATGATGGCAGCTGAGCATTCACCTCCCTTCCCCGTTTGATGGATATAGCTAATGCTAACACCATGTTGATGAAAGTGAAAGAGGAGAGTGAAAAAGTTGGCTTAAAGCTCGGCATTCAGAAAACTAAGATCATGGAACCTGGTCCCATCACTTCTTGGCAAATAGATGGAGAAAGAGTGCAAACAGTGGCAGACTTTATGTTTCTGGGCTCCAAAGTCACTGCAGATGGTGATAGCAGCCATGAAATTAAAAGACGTTTGTTCCTTGGAAGGAAAGCCATGACCAACCTAGACAGCGTATTAAAAAGCAGAGACATTACTTTGCCAACAAAGGTCCATCTAGTCAAGGCTATGGTTTTTCCAGTAGTCATGTATGGATGTGAGAGTTGGGCTATAAAGAAAGCTGAGCATCGAAGAATTAATGCTTTTGAACTGTGCTGTTGGAGAAGACTCTTGAGAGTCCCCTGGACTGCAAGGAGATCCAACCAATCCATCCTAAAGGGGATCAGTCCTGGGTGTTCATTGGAAGGACTGAAGCTGAGGCTGAAACTCCAATACTGTGGCCACCTGATGCGGCGAGCTGACTCATTTGAAAAGACCCTGATGCTGGGAAAGATTGAGGGCAGGAGGAGAAGGGGACAAAAGAGGATGAGATGGTTGGATGGCATCACTGAATCAATGGACATGGGTTTGGTGAACTCTGGGTGTTGGTGATGGGCAGGGAGGCCTTGCATGCTGCAGTTCATGGGGTCGCAAAGAGTCGGACAGGACTGAGCGACTGAACTGAAGACCATGTTTAAGGGACTATGAATAAAGCAGGCAAGGTCTCAATAATCTCTTTCTCGTCTGCCGGTGGAAAGTGAGTGAGGCAGAGTGTTAATTTCTGCAGCTGCTTATCGTTCTGCCATCACATAGTACTTTTTCCTAAGGAATTTACAACCTGATGTAATTTTCACAGAATTTTTGTTCCAATATCACCTTCCTATTTCCACCTCAATTTGCATTTGAAAACTGGAGGGAGAACTCCCCTCCACCACACACACACACACACACACACACACACACACACACACACGGTAAAGATTAGATTGTTTGCAATATCTTCTATTCCGCCTCACAAACTTGAAGTTATTAGTCTTTAATTGTAATCATCCTTTCAGTTCCTATCAGGGAATAGATTCTAAAAGTCTTAGCATCATACCTAATTTTTCTAAGATACCTGAATTATCAATTTCACTGGGATTCAGGGCTTTACTGAAGCAGTAAGACGTTTCTGTTCACTGAGAGGGAGACGCTGTTTGGCTGCAGTGGTGAAAGGGTTTCATCTCATCTCTGATGAGGGAGTGGAAGGTCGTGCACAAGCTGAGAAAACAGAGTGGGTATTGAAGGCAGAGAAACAGCAGGAAGCGAGGTATTTTCTGTTCTCCCCTCAAACCTCTTCGGCTCTTTCCATCATCAGCTTCACATCTCTCCCCAGGAAAAGGCCTGGCCTTTAGGGTTTCAATATCACAGACTGAGTCTCCTTGAACTGAAAAACTGAAAAAGGAAGTAGGTTTTCCTGCTGGTGGGATGGGGGGAGGATATTAATCACCGCAAAGGGGCACCATCAGGCTGGGAGATTCTGCTGTGGGACACAGACTTCCAAATAAAAGTCACCCCGGATCTGGAAGCCGCCTCCTAAGCGAGGAAGGCAAGGTGCAGACCACCTTGAGGAAGGGTTCAGAACTGGCCTCGGCAGCCCACCCAGAGGCGTTTCCCCTCTGTGTGCGGTCAGGAAATTACTTAGCCATTCTCCTGGTGTGAGTAGGAGCAATTCAGCATTTGAAGATGCCATGACACAGCTGGGGAGGCCGAGAATGCATTTTCACGTGGCCCACATTAGCCCCGGGCCCCAGCGAGCTTGCCCTGCTCCGTGGATCCCCCTCACTTGGCGGTGCACCAAGGTTTGCTTTGTGTGCCCACGGTCAAACGCACAGTCCGAGTGGGTCCAGGCCTGGTGACGGCAGTGGTGTCGTTTTTTTTTTTTTTTAATGGCAGTAGATAAATGTTCAGTCATTTTTTAAACGGCATTATGTATGTTTATTTTTGCTTCTTAAGAGTGCATGTGAAAAACAGCTAAGCAACTTCAGGATTTTCGTTTTTCTGGTTAGAGAATAAGTTGGAGAACGGTGGCCATCAATCCTGTCGGTATCGATGTGTGAGCCCAGATGTTCCAGATATTTTGAGACAGCTTCTGGGCATGTGTTAGGCTGTGCCCTGCAGCCTTGCAAGGCTTATAGTTGCACGGCCTCAAGACCAAGGTAAGAACCTAGAGACAGCGACAGTGACCTTGACGGTTTATTGGATGGGAGATCTTACTCATCTGAGGCAGAAGGTCCTGGAGCAAACCTCCCCACAGTGTACAGCAGGCAGGACATGGCAGCAGTCTTCACTCCTCGGGGGAGAAGGAGGCTACCAGGTAAAGGGGCAATGGATGTCAGTTTAGCTCACTGGTTACCAGGGAAACAGGCAGCTAGAGGCATGTCTTCACGGACTCTTAGGTTAGCAGAGACCACAAGGGCAGCTGTTTCTCTTCAGTAAGGTAGCAGGTGGAGCCATCTTGCCTAAGGGTTGGAACAGTCACAAGCTGGGACAGGGGACAAGCACACGAGTGTGCGTAGGATTGGGTGGATCAGTGGGGTTTGTAAGTGCAAGAGCATAGCTGTCCTGAGTGACCCGACCGTACACGCCACCATACAAGCCCTGCATGACCCTTACAATCCTGATCCAGCCCTCTTCCAAGAAGCCCCTGGGGTCAGTTATGTAGAGTTACATGCGTATGCTCAGTTGCTAAGCTGTGTCTGTTTTGAGACCCTATGGACCGTAGCCCGCCAGGCTCCTCTGTCCATGGGATTCTCCAGGCAAGAATACTGGAGTGGGTTGCCATGTCCTTCTCCAGGGGATCTTCCTGGCCCAGGGATCGAACCCATGTCTTCTGCATCAGCAGGCAGTTTCTTTACCACAGAGCCACCAGAGAAGCCCTATGCAGAGGTACACTTCCACCAAATACCACAAACGCAGCACAGACTACAGCAGCTGAGAGTGCTGAGTCCAAGCGCCAGCTGCTTACCAAGCCCGTTTTTCGTAGACGTTCAGAGGATGTCAGTGGACCCCTAGGAGAAGGCAATGGCAGCCCACTCCAGTGTTCTTGCCCAGAGAATCCCAGGAATGGGGGAGCCTGGTGGGCTGCCGTCTGTGGGGTCGCACAGAGTCGGACACGACTGAAGGGACTTAGCAGCAGCAGCAGCAGCAGCAGGTCCTCGGTGTAAACCCTGCAATCAAACTCATTTGACAGTGAAGCCACCCTGTTGCTCAGTCAGAACAAATTCCCCACAATCACAGGCTAGGGGTGAAATGTACCATGCAGGGAGATCACGGCCATTAAGCAAAATACACGTGGTAATAACCTTCTGAGATCATACTACCCCTGTGTGGTGTGCGTCCCGACCTGCAGGACCGCCCGGCCTGTCCATCCTTGGGGCCCACAACCCCTGCTGAGTCCTGGGCAGGTGGTCTAACAAGGGACCACAGAGTTCACATAATAGTGCCTTTCTCCATGGGGGCCAGAGAGACTATGTCACCAGTCTTTGGTGAGGCTGGTAGAAGACAGGGCAAATCTGGAAATCCCTTTCTAACCCCATTCCCCTCAGGGCAGTGTACCCAAGCCACTAGGACTTATCTTCATCCCAGAGACATTTCACAGTGTATTTATTCCCCGCAGTAGACCCAGTGGCAAGGGCAAAAGTGAGTTACTGTCCCGACCCATAGCTTGCAGTGGCCCTTTGGTGGTCGCTGGTGGAACTTGACTCGTGTTGATGAGTTGCCTCTGGGTTACTATGGTGTCGGCACTGGGATGATTGCTCCAGCATCTTCAGTTCTAGTTCACATGGCCTTCTGGTCCACATGTAGAGAGAGCACATTTCTGCCTCCCTTGTTGAGTCTATTCACCCTTTCGATTACCCAGCAGCACTGGGGTTCTGGGGCAGCTGGAAATATCAATGCGTGGCTTCTTTCTCAGCTTACTCCTGATCTTCATGGTCTGTGCAATGGGTTCTTTGCCTACTGTCAGTGTCCCTGGGGGTCCCCTCTGTAGCGTATAATTGTTCTAGACCCTGTACATTATTTTTTGGCCTTTCCCTGGGACTCAGGTAGGCTTTTTTTTTTTTTTTTAAAAAACGCATTCACAGGGTTTTTTTTTTTTTAGTTTAAATTAATATTTTTATTTAAATTGGAGGCTCATTACTTTACAATGTTATAGTGGTCTTTGCCATACATTGACATGAATCAGCCATGGGTGTACATGTATTCCGCATCCTGAACCCCCCTCCCACCTTCCTCCCCACCCCATCCCTCAGGGTCATCCCAGTGCACCGGCCCTGAGCACCCTTTCTCATGCATAGAACCTAGCCTGGTGATCCACTTCACACATGATAATATATACATTTCAATGCTGTTCTTTCAAATCATCCCACCCTCGGCTTTTTATAATGTCTTCTGCTTGTTATATCACAGTGCAGAGTGCATAGACCTGTTGTTCCGAGACACTAGATGCTTGCTTTGTCCCCTTCCAGGGCTCGGATCAGAAGTCCAAGAGTACTCTTTTTATTATTTTGCTTTTGGCGCAGACCTCAACCAAACCCTTCAGGAAAACTGGTCACGTCCAACACTCAAGCCTGTCCCTGAATTAATATTTCTGGAACCTGTGTCTGTAATTGTTTAGGGGTGGTGGATTTGGGCTGTGCCTATATTTTGTAGATAATCCAGGCCCTTGAATTTTGTCTGTATTCGCCAGGCTTCACACTGCCGTCAGATGAGCCTTGCGTGTGAGTCTCTGAGGTTCACAGGATGTCACAACATAATGGAAGAGAAAGACATTTCTCACGGCAGATATAGCTGTCACAGGGCCCCACAAGCTGGTAGGCAGCCGCCTCGGAATTAGCCCTGTAACTTTCCATTCTCCATCCTTAGTTCCTGACATCCTAGAGCTCACAGGAGTCTCCCCCAGCCTCCTGGCAGGCTTGTCCACCGGGGTGTTGGGCTACACCCCACAGGCCTGCAAGCCTTGTGGTTGTCCAGCCAAGAGGATCCTATTTGTCTAAAAAGATTCACACCCCTACTGTGGACGGCCAATGGCCGGCAGGATATAGCAGCAATCAATACTACCTGGGAAGAAGGAGGTTACCATTTACAGGGGAACTGATGTCAGGTTGGCTCGTCAGGTACTAAGGAAACCAGCAGCTGGGGTGTGTGCCTCGTAGCCCCCCAGGTTAATGGGCATCATAAGGGCAGACATTTCCCTTTAATAAGCTGGCAGTTGGAGCCATTCTTGCCCAAGGATTAGAGCGATTACTAGCTCAGGCGAGGGGAATCACACTGGCAAGCAGGGTACGGATGAAGCAGGCCCTGGTCCAGCAGGGGACCCAGAGAGAGCGAGAGAACAACCAT
>SJYQ01002372.1:278998-312111 GCA_006410935.1 Redunca redunca | reverse complement strand
ATATAAAATGCTCTATTTCTGTAAATTTTCTAAATTCAGTGTTCTTCTGTTGGAGGTTTACCATTGGCTAAAAGCTGTTGGGGAACACCATCTTCACATGTCTTAAAGTCTTTTCTCTCAGAAACACTGTCTAAAGACAATTGGCCTGGACTTTTAAAAATATCCATGTTTTGGAAGAAAAAAATGACAAGAAAAGTCACTTTAAAGGAGACAGCAGAGATATCATAAATGCATATTATCTGAATCTTAATAGGATCCTGGATCAAAACCAGAGAGTTCTGTGGGGCATTTAGGGGACATTGGGGGTTTGAATGTGGACTACATGTTGGTTGATATTAGGGAATCTGTTAAATTCTTGATTGTAATAGTGCTTTTGTGGTTATGGAGAAGGATGCCTGGTTCTTAGGTGATACGGTTGAAATGTTTAAAGGTTATGATCTCCTCAACTTTTTTTCAAATGGTTCAGCAGAAGTTTTATTGGTGTGTGTGTGTGTGTGTGTGTGTGTGCGCGCGCGCGCAGGTGAACACGTGTATGCATGTACACGTGAGAAAGGGAAAACAAGTATGGCAAAATGTTAGCCCCTGGTGAGTCTGAGTGAAGGGTATGTAGATGTTCCTTGTAATAGGCTTCAGTATTTCTGTAGCTTTGACATTTTTGGAGGAAAAAGTGGGGACAAAAAGAACATCATGATTTGCTTTGTTTGTTTCGGAATGAAAAGGACTGAGTGAACACCAATAATTCATTTTTTTTATAACTAAAGAAACCATCTCTCTTATTGATTGGAAGCTGTTTCCATAAACCTTGGTTGAGTGGAAATCATCATATAAATATGGATTTTAGACCTCACACCTCTGCTCTTGGTCCTGTGTATATTTTTTATTGTCATCGTTATCATGAAAAGCCAATGTTGAAGATTTTTCTTGTATTCAATATTGTTTGTGAGCCTTTGAGACTGTCTTCATGAATACATTGGTGTAGACTTAATCACTCAATGTCCCTTTTTGATGTAATAGTTTAACCACCACACACACAGCTACTTCAGTAAACCCCCTGGTTTGATAAATATGTTTTAAGTGGTTATGGCCTTAAGATAGTAATAATGATTATCTGCTATTTTTTTCTTCCCAGAATCTACCCGATTCAACTGGCAATAGTATAAGAAATTTTCCTAGGGAAACAAATCCCTTATAAATAAGTAGTGTGGTTACTGTGAGATGTGACCTTATCTGGATTTGATGCATCGTACTTTCCTTGTCCAGATTGACTGGTTCTGAGGTTGACGCATGAAGCAAATCAGGCCAGTTAGTCAATGTGTTGAAACTCTGTAGAAAGAGAAGCTATTTGTCTCAGAGTTACTGCTGGTAGGATTTAGACTTAGAGCTGCTGATTGCCACTTTCATTACCACGTACGTGGAGAGTGCGCATGAAAGTGAATCCTAAAAGGAAGACAGCCAAACCGAGGGAGTCATCCATGAGGGATGGAGGGAGACAGAATCCTGATGGCATCAGCCGAGTCTTGGCATGTAGCCATGCTTGGGCTTTTTTGTTACCTGAATCTATCAGTAATAATTCTTTTTCTTGACACATTAATTCTTGATTATTATTTATTATATCATTATTAATTCTTAATAAACATGAGTTATTCTTCAGCCTATTTCTTAGGTATTTTTTTGTTTTTTTAATTGACTCATTTGAAGAGACCCTGATGCTGGGAAAGATTGAAGGCGGGAGGAGAAGGGGACAACAGAGGATGAGACGGTTGGATGGTATCACTGACTCAATGCACATGAGTTTGAGTAAACTCTGGGAGTTGGTGACGGACGGGGAGGCCTGGCGTGCTGCGGTTCATGGGGTTGCAAAGAGTCAGACACGACTGATTGACTGAACTGAACTGAACTGAAGTACAGTTGTTTTGATCCAAGGTGGCTCAGTGGTAAAGAATCTGCCTGCAGTGCAGGAGCTGTGGGAGATGTGGGTATGGTCCCTGGGCAGGGAAGATCCCCTGGAGGACGAAATGGTAACCAACTCCAGGATTCTTGCCAGGATAACCCCACGGACAGAGGAGCACGGTGGACGACAATCCACGGCGTCACAAAGAGTTGGACATGACTGACTGAGCACGCATGCATGCACGCATAATCTGCAATATCGTGTTAGTTGCAGGTGTGCATCAAAGTGATACATGTGTTCTTTTCCACATTACTTTCCCTACAGGTTTTTACAAAATACTGAGTTTGGTTCCCTGTGCTACACTGTAGGTCCTTTTTTGTTACCTATTTTATGTATAGCCATGTGTGTAACATTTATATGTTGCTGGCTATTTGAATTGAGCTGTAATTAATGACTGACGAAGTCTGACTAGACTTTGCTTGCAGAGCAGAGGTAGAGTCACAGACGTGGAGGGCAGGCTTGTGGTGGCAGGGAGTGGGGGCGGTGGTGGTGCACAGGGGCGCGTGTGATAGACTGGCAGACTGGACCCGCATACGCACTCTACTACATGTAAGAGATGACTAACAGGGGTCTTCCGTGCAGCTCGCAGAGCTCTTCTCTATAATGGGTGAGGAATCTAAAGCAGAGTGGACACTATGTGTATACATGGCTGATTTATTTGGTATACAGTAGAAACTAACACAACACTGTTGATGAACTCTACTCCAAGAAAATGATCAAAGAAAAGAAGCCTGACTAATACAATGGCATAAAACCCCATCAATTCTAGACCCTGGAATTTCAGATCTTTCTGATCTTAATTCAGTGTCTTTCCAAACTGCATATTGGCTAAGACTGGGCCATCCTGATGACTATCACTTTCTCCTTATCTGGAAGTGAGTTGTAGGAACCAGTGCAATTGTGCCATTCCATCCACACGCAGGCTGATCCCACAGTTCCCACACAATATTTTTTTTTTTTCAAAAGATATGGAGAAGTTTGTGGTATAAATAGAGGAAATATTAATGAGTGGAGCATTCTCAAGTGATTGGTGTTTTCATTTAGTAGAGTATATATTGAATAATGAAATGCATTTTTGCTCAGAAATGAAAAGGGTCCTCTTTGCTATTGTCAAACTCGTTTTTATAAACTCCTATTTCATATGTTAACCTTGGTATATCAAACCGTACAACTTCACTGCCAGGTCTTCACTGCTAAACCCCTCCCCTGTGACAGTACAGTGTGTACTCAGTTTTGGAGCATGGAAAATACATGCCCTTGTTTTGTACCTGTAGTTTGGATATATAATTGACAGCTTTGTGCTTTGGTGTTTCAACCATGTTAAGGCTGTACTGAGTAATCATATTTAGCATCATCAATATATTCTCTGCAATGAATACGCCCCCTTAATTAAATTATGATGTTAAAAAAACACACCAAATGGGTTTGGTTGATTCTTGCCTCCTTTAAATGTGATTGCACCTGTTCCCATGTCCCCCACTGCTGCAAACAAAAAACAAAAAACCCACACAAAACCAAATACACAAAGTCTAGCATAGCAACCTGCTGAAGATGTCATTTGTATCTTTCATGTTGTTCTAAATAAGGTTCTAACAAGGTCCTTAGAAGCCTTTCTGTGCATCTAAGTTATTTCCCATGCTGGGATAATCAGTGTTAGGGAACGACAGAAAGAAGCTTCTGGTAGATAAGTTCTGGCTCTGAAGATAATTTGCAACTGAGCTTTCTGTGGTCTAGCTTTGAGGGACTGGGGTGGATGACTTCTGGGCCTAACCATCATTCTACAGAGACCACGTTATTCGAGAAAATGGTTTTGTGTACCTAATACTTTGTTTTACAGTTCAGCTACTCTCCCGAGGACTGTATTTCTTGGAGACAGTCCATGGAACACCTGGATCCAAATCACCAGGAGTGCTTTTTAAAAATGCAGCTGTCTAGGCTGCACCTAACAGAGTGAGTCAGGAAGTCTGGGAATGGGACCAACAGTCAGTCCTCTTAAAATAAGTACCTGGCTGGTTCTTAGATTCACTGATGTCTGAGAAGTACTCTATGTAGCCTACATCAAACTTGACTTCAATCAATTTGGAGCTACTAGGTAGGTGACAGTCTGGGGAATCAGTTCAAATACCAAGCCTGTGGCTTCTTTTGTCCTTCAGCTACTTAACTATTTATGTAACATCTGAGTGAGACTTTAAAGATGCATGAGAACTTTGAAAAAGAATATGCTGAGCTAATAAACTAAGAAGAAAGCTTAGAATGAAAGATTTTATGCATATGATCATTCAGGGCCAACTCCATGAATGACAAAGCCATTCTCTTAGCTCCCCCAAATAATATTCCCTGGATAATTTATTGTAAAGAAAAACGATCAAGCCCAGTTGCTTCCCTTTGCCTTGTTAATAAGTCATTATGCCTATTCTAGTTATCCAATTTAAAACATTTAAAAATTGAGGCATTCAGATTTTAGTACTAATGGTCATATCAAAACACCTCAGACCACATCTTCTTTTGCCAAACATCTGCAAACTATAATTTATGTGAAAATACAGCTATCCACTTGAAGCAACTGGCAAAGTATCAATAAAACAGTCATTCTTAAAGACAGTGGTTTTCAATTCTGGCTGCACATTAGAATTACCTGGAGAAATTTAAAAATATGACCCATAGCAACATACTGTAGTAAGCCAATCAAATCTGAATCTCTGGAGGTAGCGTTCAATCAATTTTTCCTTAAATTCCCCAGCAATTCTACTGTGAGGGAATCACGTCCTTTAGGCACTTCCCACGTAGTGAAGTCTCTAACTCAATAACTGAAGTTCAGCTCGGGATAAAAGTCAGCGGAGAGTGCCTGAAGCCAGCAGAGTTCGTTCATTTCTGGTCTGCCCTCTAATTAAGCCAGCTTGGTAGAATAGGTGTGGTGTTCCAGGACAGGGTGGGCATGCAGGTTTTCTCTCTCCTCAATTTTCCTTTTTATAAGGCTGTTTGCTTATATTCAGCATGTAATGCCATGCGTTATAATAAGGGACATACGTAAGGGCCCAGGCACATATCAGTGGCTCAATGCAGGGGTCCCCGACCCACGGGCCAAGGACGGGTGTCGGCCAGTGGCCTGTGAGGAACCTGGCCAAACGGCAGGACGTCAGCAGCGGAAGAAACGAAACCACCGTCCCACCTCTCCCCCGGTCTGTGGAGAAACTGTCTTCCATGAGACTGGTCCCTGGTGCCAAAAATGTTGGGGACCGCTGGCTTAATGGATGGAGTTTACATGTCTGAAGCATGGAAGGTTCTGGAGCGACACCTCAGCGAACGTCAGATGAAACCTGGCGGCCGGCCAGGCTTCGCTCTGGGTGCAGTGGGCAGTTGCCAATTATAGCAGGGACTAAAGTCAGTTACCAGGGAAACACGGCCTTTTTGATTAGAACCAGCATTCTCTGGGCCTGGGGCAAGGGTGTCGGGAGGCCGAGAGGTGCTGAGCTGGTGACGCAGAGAGCAAGGGGACGGCCATCTTGCCCGTCTTGACTATACACTCAGCCGGGCTGTTCACGGTCCCTGTGCAGCACAGGACTGTAAGATATCCTTAGATATCCTTAGGTTTTCTACCGGAAGCAAGACTCTCAGCTCAGCGCTACTTTCATTTTGGGCCTCCCAAGTGGTGCTAGTGGCAAAGAACTTGCCTACCAGTGCAGGGGACAGACACACGTGTGCGATCCCTGGGTTGGGACGATCCCTTGGAGGAAGGCATGGCAACCCACTCCAGTGTTCTTGCCTGGAGAATCCCATGGACAGAGGAGCCTGGCGGGCTACACTCCATGGGGTCGCAAAGAGTGAGACATGACTGAAGAGACTTAGCATGCACCAGCACGTAAGAAGAGCACTGAAAAATGTTTTTGTCTAGTCTACGGATATTGTTGAAGACTTTAATTACCCAACAAGGTGCTATTTTTCAGAAGCTACTTGGGAACAAATTTTTCTGATCTTATTATTAGCAACTCTAAAAGTTTAATTGGCTCATGAATCATGTAACTAATCCAGTTTTATTTAATGAGCTGCTAGAAAGTTTAGAGCCAAATTCTTCTAATGAACAACTATAATAAGAATTATTCTTGTATAAATTTTTCCATTTTTATCTTTGTTTTCCCTTTTTTCTTTCCTGCTTCCTTATAACTTATCATTTTGATCTATTTTTTTTCCCCCATCCATGAGCCATTGTAAAGCTGTTCAGGAACAAAACTGGGCACACATAACATTAAAAGATATGTAGTTAACAGAGCTGATGATCAAATAGTGCACCAGAAAAGATGGCTTTCGTGCAAGTCAACTAATTTCCTCAATGTAAGAAAACTTGAACAGCATCAAAGTCAACTTACGCCTCTTGGGCACTGTACTAACACTGATGTTGAAATACAAATATGTAAGATATAGAGAACAGGCACCCAAACTGGATTGGCCAATACGTTTGTTGGGTCTATCAATAAGAGCTTATGGAAAAAACGTTAGGAACATCTTGGCTACCCAGTATGTCAGGATAGTGCTGTTGTGAGTCTGTGTTTACTAATGTGGTGAAAGGGGCATAAAAGAGTGGTCAGAGGGCACAAAAGTGTGTTTTCACTCGACAAGGAAAGAAATCTTTGTTAGATCAATTGGGTGTCAATTATNAAACGTTAGGAACATCTTGGCTACCCAGTATGTCAGGATAGTGCTGTTGTGAGTCTGTGTTTACTAATGTGGTAAAAGGGGCATAAAAGAGTGGTCAGAGGGCACAAAAGTGTGTTTTCACTCGACAAGGAAAGAAATCTTTCAGTTAGATCAATTGGGTGTCAATTATGAGGGAAAAGAATCTAGGTTGTTAGATATTTTAAATATCTTAGCTAGAAGATAATTCCACTTTTTTTTTTTGGCAAGTTAGTCTATATTGTTTTAACCTCTAATATGCTACTACTGAGATGCCTGAACTGTGAGTAGGCATTCTGAAGAAAGGGTTCTGGCGTCTGATTATTATAAAAAGAAAAGCTATCAGGTTCTTACTAAACTGAACTGACAGATTATGAAAAATATGTTTTAAAAGTAATTTGTAGTCACTGTAAGATGGAATATTCCTACAAAATACATGGATATTTGGAGAAAAATTATTATTTAAAAAGAAAACCATTAGTAGTAACCTACATTGATGGATTAATTTGTATATGTAATTTGAGACACAGGTTTCCTCTTAGCTACAATCACCTTTTATTATTTACCTTCTGATTGTTATACAAGCAAAAATCCTCTTTGAATTTTTAAAGAAAACCTGGTTTTCATATATATGTAAACTCGGGCTGGTTTTTAATTTATATGTTCTTGATTTTAATACAATGCACTTCTTTTGAAACATTGAATAGGTTTCACAGGTTTCACTATAGCTTAGGTTTGTGTAATTATTACAAAAGTTGTATACAAGCCCTGCAAATATGCAAAAACTGCAAAATACACTCTGACAGCTAATGCTCTGAAAACACTTTATTACACAAATTACATTCAGATTCTGAAAATAGTGATCTAACAGTGTAACCATCTAAAAATAAGACATCCCCAAAACACACCAACTGAGGAAGGAAATTAAAAAAAACAGTTTAAATAGAGACTTTTTTCTTTCCCTTGTTGCAATATAATGTTAGTGATTTTAAAAAAATAGGAGATTTAGCAGCTTTGTCGTCATGTAGCACAAAGTTTCTCTTCACTGCCACAGGCTGAGAATGCTGAACAGGAAAGGCACCAAAGAAAGACACTGGCAATGGAAGTGCTATCGGGAGAATACTGTGTTCAAGCAGAGAATGGAGTTATTTACAAACTACAGAAAAGTCTCAAAAATGCAGATGAGCAAACCTTCCATCCCTAAGCGACTAGCGTGATGGAAGAAGAGGATCGCTTCTCTACCCTATGTTCATATAAAAACATGACACGGTGAATGAACTTTCAGGAAACTCCTCAACTAGGAACAGAAGCCAACTAATCCCAAAGGAAGTAAATAAAAGGTGTACGGTCCCACACAGACGGGTACAGTTTACAATTAAATACGCAAACGCTCAACGTGCTCAAGGGGAAAGGAGCCTGGCATCCTTGGTAAATCTCGTCAGCCTAAAAGAAAACCCCGTTTCTCAGGAGGAAGGGGTGGGGGCGGGCGGCGGGGCCGAGTACTCTTCTTCGGACTCGCTTGCGTCCTCGTCTTTCTCCTGGTCGCTTCCTTCCGTGCTGAGGCGGTCGAACCCCTTCCGGCTGTAGCCCTTCCGGCTGGCGAAGAAGTTGCCCAGGTTTAGGCCTCCGCCTCCCTTTCCTGGAGAAAGCCAACAGGGACAGAGGATTGAGGTAAGGTCTGCACGAATGATTTTCAGTTTCCTTGTAAATTCTTCTGGGGATGGGAAAGGGCAGGTATTAGAGGGGGAAAATGACACAGAGACACTGATCCAACGGAGTTGGAAAGACAGGACTCCACAGGTTCATTGAAATAAATAAGGAAAAAACAAGCAAAAAAAAAAAAACAAACCACCCCAAAGCTCCCCAGGATTATGTATTTCTGCAGGATTATTTCAGCTCCTGCTTTTTCCAGGCTCTCAGGATTGGACGTCCCCTTGAGCAGCTCCTCATTACGGTGACTTTATGAAACGGTCATCCTCACTACCACACGCAATGACACACCGACAGGAGTGACAGAAAATTCGCTGAAGACACATGGCGGGACGTAAAAAGGCAGGGAGGAGAAGTCAATGGCACAGAATGGCAAGGTGGGAAAACGAAGCTGGGGAACCTGCCTCGTGGTCACGCACTTTTGGTTGGTGCATGGTTTGCATTTGGCCTTTGCTGGGGATGCTGTGTTACACAGGAGGAGCCTAATTTCCAGAGAGAAAATACAAAGTATCTCTTTGCTTTTTAAAAGACATGATCTTGTTGACTGGGAATCAAATGGGAAGGATTTTAAAAGGTCACAAGCATACCTCTAAGTCTTCCCAGAACTCTTCCCGAACTGGCCTCAAGTTTACGTTCAGAATCTGCTAGAGAAAGAGGGCATATTTCAAAATAGGTCCCAATCACCTTCCTCAATCCATGGGCCCAGCTTTCAACACAAAATAAGGAATTAATTCCTAAATGATTAATAACAAGGCCTGGCTCCTGTCTGTATGTATTCTTAGAATTCTAAGGGGGCAAAAGGCAACGTATCATTATCATGCATACCAGGGCCAGAGCTGGTTCGTCTCCTACCTAGGTCTCTTACAGGCTGTACAATCTCAAACTACTTCTCTGAGCCTCAGTTTTCTCTTCTGAAGAAAAGACGGGACCAATGAGAATCCCTAGCTCTCCGTAAGCATGTGACATGTTTACAAGAAGTGCTTGGTATATACACAGGAAATGCTCAGTAAATATTATGACAAAATTAAAAATTACCTATAATTTGTAAAACCTTGGAAGCTTTGGTTACTACAATTTAGGAATATTGGTCTGAGGTTTTAGGCTTTCTATTAACAACAGGACATGTCCTGATTGAGGAAGCTTTGGATCCAAATGTACAGCATTTGCTTTTTATATAAGACTGAAGGCAAAAAACTTCCGAAACCCTGAGTATCTGCAGCCATACGTGGTGACCCAAATTCTTGTTCCATGGAAAACTGACTTTCTTTGCTTAGGCGGAGGCTGAACTCCAGACGGACTTGGTTTCTCCGAGTGCTGTGTGTCTTACTGCACTCTCTGCCCTGCTTCCAACACTCCCTTCTGGACTATGGTCAGGAAAATAAGGCTCAGGGTTCTCCCACGAAGCCTCTAACAGGAGTGGGGGTGACATGGTGGAGCACAGAGCAAAGGTAGAAGGGGAGGTGGGGAGAGAAACAAGCAAGGAGGGAAGGAGAATTTGATAAGACGGTTAGCAAGCTGACAAACGAAGACTAAACTGCACAAGGACGTGGGATGGTCCTTAGTTTTGCATCCCGTGTGCCCAGCACTGACTGATGTGATGCTGACAAGCTATACGGGTGTGCTGAGTAAGCGGAAGGCCTTTCACGAGGGTTAGTAAACCCTCACAGACTGGATAAGATCTACCAGGAACAAATGCTGAAAAGAGGTGAGAGGCTGGTATACTTTTAGAATTAAATGTATTAGACTGAACCATATAAAGCTATAATTTCTTAAATAAAACATGATTGAACATGAATGGAAAAAAGGTGAGAGGCTGGTATACTTTTAGGATTAAAATGGAATTAAATGTATTCAACTGAACCATATAAAGCTATAATTTTTAAAAATAAAACATGACTGAACATAAATGGCAATTTCATATGGTTCGACCTGGGTCCCTCAGTCTTCCCAGCATACTCCTGCGAACAATATTCTGGTAACAGCACCACACACATGTGCTAACAGCGAAGAGGCAGATACCAAACCTTCTTGACATCCCAGCCACTCTTCCTCCAAGTGGACTGATTAGCAATATTCCTGCTACACCCCGCCCCCTGGCCTCATGTATTTCTGACACTCCATATATTTATCACTGTATGTACCATCCTCTGTTAATACCTTTATGTGTCATTTCTTCTTTATGTCTTATCTATTCTGTGAGCTCCATTTATTTATTCCATCCTTTTCCCAGTGACTATCAAATCCTCAGGGCCAGGAACTGTTATTTGTGCTGGAGATATATCAGGAAACAAGCAAACACACAGGATTCTGGCTCTTTTGAAGCTTCCATCTAATTCCATGAAGACAGCGACTACATCTACTTATCTTTGCCTCTGCTCAGCCCTTGTTGGGAAGAGTTAGCTGTATTTTTGAAGAGCTTTATTGACTGCAGGTGAAAAGCAAGAAGTCCTAGAAAAACTCCCTTTCAAAAATTATTAATTTAAATCCTTTGGTTTTGTTTTCTGTGTCCTTTTCTGTGTCAGGGCTTTGCCGTGGGCACTGAATCCCTGCCAGTCGCCTTGGCCTGAAATTGGATCAGATGCTGTTTCTTGATCGAATGCTGTCCACCATTCTGGTCCATTAATACCTTCCCAGATGCAGCTGTAGCCTCCTGCCTCCGGACCTGGGGACCCCACCAAGGGACTGTTTCTGAGAGGTGAGAATCACGAGTTGGATTATTTATGTGGATACCTTGAAAGGAACTCAGCTCCTCAGTCTGATACTATGATGATTTGATAAAGCACTGACGCCAGTATGGACTCTCCCCTCCTTCACTCTACTCTTTAAAACTGTAAAGTGGTTTTCTATGGAAATAGTTGGTTTCCTGAGAGAGGTGAGGTTTAAGACAAGTATCTTTTATGCTTTTTATTAGTTTATTACTAATGATTATTCCTGATAATCACTGGTGTTATTAATTGAGCACTTATAGGTTCTATGATAAATGCTGTATGTACATTATTTCATTTAATCCCTATACAACCTTGTATTTTACCCCCACTTTACAGATGAAAAACCTCTGGCTTAGAGAGGTTAAGTAACTTGCCCAAGGTCACAGAGCTAGGAGCTAGAGCCATGATAGGAAAAAATAGACAACTTCTAAAAAACTGACCCAGGCGTTTTGAGGACTGGGCCTGTTTCTAACAGCAGGATCTCCTCCTTCCTGACGCCTCAGCTAGTTTATACAGACTCTACTCATCTACACGGTTGCATATGGAGACATCTAATGGCTTCACACCAATGCGAAAAGGCAGTAAAAGGGGTTGGGCTTTTATCTAACTATCCAAATTCTGAAGCTCCAGGTACATTTTTCCATTTTGATACTAACTATAGACAATATTTGGAACACAGACAATCACACTGAAAGAGGTATAGAACACTTAAAAAAAAAAGAAACACTGAGAAAAAGATCACAACCAAACTTTGATAATCAGGCCAAACACTCTTTCGCAGGGATGTTCCAAATTCAAGGGGCTTGTTTTACTTGCCTCCAAAGGCCCTTGATTTTTTCCACCGAATAAATAAGGCAATGGCCAGCAGGACAACCACAGGAATAACCAGAAGGGTTGTAATGAGAACAGCCGGCACTCCGGAGCCCGGCTCTTTGACCAGCTTCTGTTTCTCTTGTATCTTCTGCAATTCTGAGGAGGTGGGTTTGTTCTCCATTTTGGTTTCAACAACTGCCTCGGATTCTTCAGGGAAAGAAGAGTTGACAATATTCAACTGGCTCAAAGACTCTGTAACCCTCCCCCCCGCCCCTGCCCAGTCAGATTAACAGCTGCTCACGAAGAACTTGTTGAGCTCAATGCATGTGGGGTTCAGGCTTCAATATCTGCAGCTACCGAGCTGGTACCTGCGACTGGCAAATTCCCATGGAATGGTTTTTCACCTTTAAATTGGTTTTATTTGGTTCTACCCTTTGTTTCCTCTATAGGTATAATTCCACAGAAGATGTATCCTCCTTTTGCATTTTTTCAAAGTTAAAATGAACAGGCGACATGGTGTAAGGGACCAGAATGGGTGTGCATACTGGAATCAGATGAATCTGAGCTTGAATCCCAGTTCTCCTATATAGCCAGCTTGTGTAACTTTGGGCAAGTTACTTAAGTGATGTGGGCCTTAGACACCTCCTCTGTGTAACTGTGAAGATGACAACGAGCTCCTTCATGAAATTACTGAGCATAAGTGTTTATCACACGGTGCCCCGTAAGTACTTAGCTCCTTGTGATTTTAGCTTATGAGTCTCTTTCATGTTCACTGAATCACTGGTGCCTCACATGCACAGTTGCATGCATTAGAATTAAGAATGCATTCTAGAATTAAGAAATGGAAAAAGGGAACTGGGTCCTTTCCAGGATCTTTTCTACAGTTTCCAGCAAGTTATAAGTGTACCTGGATGCACTGTATGTCCGTTTGTTGTTGAGGAAAATAACTTACACAGCTGTTCTGTGATATTGGCAGATACTGGGTAGATATCAGGCCTAAAGTACTACTTGGGAAACTGATAACAACAAAACTAAGTAAGCGATTGCAGGAATCTTAACAACTACTGATGTAGAATGAGGTTGAACCTTGAGATGTTCTTGCCCCCAAGAAACACATAATGTGTCTGCCCAGAACCCTGTGTGTGAAACTAGAAGTTACAACCATGTTTGCCCAAAGGCTCACAAGGTTTCTGAACTTCAGCTTCTTGGTGTGCCCTTTTGCCCTATGATACAAATTGCATCAGATGGCCTCACGGTAATTTTGACAAAGTGGCAAGGATTAGTGTTTTAACACGATCAAAGTTTAATATGTGTAGACATATTGGTAATACTTCTCCAAGGAAGCATTTCTCAAATTACTTAAGACATTGTAAACATCGTTTACGATACACAATGCTAGGTTCCAGCTTTTTGCCTCAATATTCAGAGCAGGCTTCCTGACGGGTCTCAGTGATATCTAGGGCACACATTTACTGTTTCAGGCACTGTCTCATTTAATCATCACACCAAGCCAGTCAGTGGGCGCTACTGTGATCCCCACTTCACAGATGGCCTCAGAGTTCTCCTTCCCTTCCCTGCACTGTCATTAAGGGGAGACCATTATTTCTCTTCTTTTATCCATGGAAGTGGGTCTTCAAACTTGAGTGGGAAAGGAGGAAAGGGATTGGTTCATAGATCTAAATGGTTCAAATTTAATCTAAGTCTCAGTTTCCAAGAGGAATAAGAGTATGATTCTTATTTTTCCTGCTACTAGCTGTTTTGTCTTTTTCTTCATTATTGTTGAAAAGGTATACAAATTGTTCTATGTTTAAGCAAAAAATAACAATAAAGTGATGATAGGATGACAGAATACAGGCCAAAGAGGTGAATATTGGAGGACACGAAATTGCTGCCTTGGCAGAAGGATTTGTGCCTATTTGAAAGTGACTATAATCAAAGTAATTACATAGCACTTTCTACCTGTCACTTAGCGCATCTACCTACGCCTTGGATGTTGGCTGTGCCAACTCATATGTAATTTCATTTGTAAGCCTGAGCTAGGACAGAGCTCCAATAAAAGGAAAAAAGAACTATGATGTAGGTGACAGACTAAAAGAATCATTTTACCTTTCACAGAAAGTGTGCTGAGAATAAGGTGGTGAACTTGCTAAGATACACACACTGTACTTTAGAAATCCTTGATATCCACACCTCTTCTGTACTCTGCATGTCATCTACTAAAAATACTGGAACATTCTAACTTTTGGAACCAGGTGAAGTATGTTTAGATTTTAAATGATGCTCTACATTTTAAAGAATGAGGATATAAAAATTTTAATTTCCTACTGTTAAAAAAGCAATATGTTGCTCTTAGATGACTTTATAAGGGGAGTAAAAAGCCTAAAAAAATAGTTATCACTTAAGAGTCTAAGAATTTCACTCAAAGCATGAAGAACAGTCTAAATTCTGTCACTTTTACTCTTTATCCTAAATTCTTTCACTAAAACCCCCCAGTAATTCAGAGCATCCTTGATGAAGATGGAATGGAGAAGCTCTATGATTAGCCAGGACCTGGTGCTACTGGAAGATGGGGGTTCCTCATTGACATTTTCCTGTCATACAAGACTCCAGATAGATTAAATTGACAACAAAAATGTCTTCAAACAAGCTTTCCCAGCATCTCTGCAGATACCTGGAAATAAAAATAATCCTGAAGACTAATGCGTAAGAGGTGTTCTCTTTCTTCTTTAAAGCAACGCATTTAGAAAGGGAGGTGCACTCTCGTGTGAGCTCACACACACAAGCACATGCATGTCTCTCCCCCTTTACAGAAGGGGAGAAGCCCAGAGACCTCTGGAATGGAAATAACTGGGACAGGAAGGAGAGACATTCTAAATATACCAACGTAACAATTACTACCCCATTCATCACAGATGGAACTGAAGGCTGAAGGTTTAGATGGCATTATGGCAAGTAACATGTGAGAAGGCATAGAAAGTCCATACAGCATCAATAAGATTCCGAGCTTATTTTGGAGCCACTGAGGTTCAGTTCTGGACCATTGCAATAAAGCACATACTACAATTAAGCAAGTCACGTAAATGTTTTTGGTTCTCACTGCATATGAAAGTTATGTTTATACTATACCATAGTCTATTAAGCATACAATAGCATTGTCTTAAAAAAATGTACATGCTTTAATTTAAAAAAAAAAGTTTCTTGCAACAAATGCTATTATCTGAGCCTTCAGCAAGTCAGTAACATCAAAGATGGTGATCACAGGTCACCATAACAAATAACACTGAAAACGTTTGAAATATTTCAGGAATTACCAAAATGTGACACAGAGACAGGAAGTGAGCAAATGCTGTTGGCAAGTGGTGCCGGCAGACTTGCTCAATGCAGGGCTGCATAAGCTTTCACTTGTGAAAGACACAAGTGTAATAAAGCAAAGTGCAACAAAACAAGGTCTTCCTCTGCACCTTTATGGGTGTGTTTGTTTAATGCACTGTGCTTCCTCTACAATGTGTTGCTCTCCATAAGGTCTAAGATGCCAATGGCATTAGAGAATTTATTTCTATTTTCTTAAGACAGATTCACCATCATCATCTTTCCCTGTGGGGTGGGGGAGGGGTAAAGGCTATGTTTTTGGAGGGATATTGGTGTGTCTGTTTTACCCTTAGTAACTTCATTTGAAAGTTTCAATCCCTTTCCTAAGTTTCTTAGCATCACAAATTCTCTTATCCCTGAAACTGCCTGAGAGCAAAATACTGGTTCAGAAACTCCGCTATTACTGATCAGTTGCATAACCATTCAGTGGGGGATGAGTGTCATGAAAGGTTAGTGGAATTTCAAAATTTACAATTACCATGTATCTACAGGGTTGTTAATCTGGGAAGATGTTTCTCTCTTTTCTAAGAGCTGGTTGAAACCAAGCTTATAGGTTGTGATAAAAGACAAAACTCTTGGCGATCCAGCATGATTTATATTCCTTTCTGTAGTAAGAAAATAATCTTTAAAAAAAAAAAAAGTTTAATGAGACTCATATGGGTTCAAAGAGGACTAGAACAAGTTCATTTGGGTTTGGGTATTCCTAACTATTAAACCAGGACTGTCATGACAAGAGATTTCAGTTGAGTTTACTATGTGAACTGCTGGGAAGTTCCATGACCAAATGGACTCTGTGGTGTGCAGAGGGAGAGAGAACGCGGTCAATGGGTGAGCACTGGTCACTGTGACTGGCCAACCAGGGTGAGACAGGGTGGCTGGGCTGTTCACAACAGACCAACCAGTATAGTCTCAGAGTTTTGGTGGGAACTATTTAAAGGTAAATTGAAAGTGGTCAAACAGGAGACGGCAAGAGTGAACATTGACATTTTAGGAATGAGTGAACTAAAATGGACTGGAATGGGTGAATTTAACTCAGATGACCATTATATCTACTACTATGGGCAAAAATCCCTTAGAAGAAATGGAGTAGCCCTTGTAGTCAAGAAAAGACTCCAAAATGCCATACTTGGGAACAATTTCAAAAACAACAGAATGACCTCTGTTCACTTCAGAGGCAAACATTCAGTATCACAGTAATCCAAGTCTATGCCCCAACCACTCATGTCAAAGAAGCTGCAGTTGAACCGTTGTTTGATGACCTACAAGACCTTCTAGAACTGACATGAAAAAAGATGTCCTTTTCAGTACAGGGGAATGGAATGCAAAAGTAGGGAGTCAAGGAATACCTGAGTAAAAGCCAGTGTAGCCTTGGAGTACAAAATGAAGCAAGGCAAAGGCTAACAGTTTTGCCAAGAGAATGCACTGGTCATAGCAAACACCCTCTTTCCACAACACAAGAGAAGACTCTACACATGGACATCACCAGATGGTCAATACCGAAATCAGACTGATTATATTCTTGCAGCCGAAGATGGAGACACTCTATCCAGTCAGCATAAACAAGACCAGGAGCTGACTGTGGCTCAGATCATGAACTCCTTATTGACAAATTCAGACTTAAATTGAAGAAAGTAGGGAAAACCACTAGACCATTGAGGTATGACATAAATCAGATCGCTTACAATTATACAGTGGAAGTGAGAAATAGAATCAAGGGATTAGATCTGATAGACAGAGTGCCTGAAGAACTATGGATGGAGGTTTGTGTTATTGTCATTGTCCAGGAGGCAGTGGTCAAGATCATCCCCAAGAAAAAGAAATAGAAAAAGGCAAAATAGTTGTCTGAGGAGGTCTTACAAATAGCTGAGGAAAGAAGAGAAGTGAAAGGCAAAAGATGAAAGATATATTCATCTGAATGCAGACTTCCGAAGAATAGCAAAAAGAGGTAAGAAACCCCTCCTAAGTGATCAATGCCAGGAAATAGAGGAAAACAATAGGATGGGAAAGACTAGAGATCTCTTCAAGAAAATCAGAGATACCAAGGGAATATTTCACAATAAAGGACAGAAATGGTATGGACCTAAGAGCAGAAGATATCAAGAAGAGGAGGCAAGGACACACAGAAGAACTGTACAAAAAAGATCTTAATGACCCAGATAACCATGACGGTGTGATCACTCACCTAGAGCCAGACATCTTGGAGTGCAAAGTCAAGCAGGCCTCAGGAAGCATCACTACAAAGTTACTGGAGGTGATGGAATTCAAGCTGAGCTATTTCAAATCCTAAAACATGATGCTGTGAAAGTGCTGCACTCAATATGCCAGCAAATTTGGAAAACTCAGCAGTGGCCACAGGACTGGAAAAGGTCAGTTTTCATTCTAATCCCAAAGAAAGGCAATGCCAAAGAATGTCAAACTACCGTAAAATTATACTCATCTTGCATGTTAGCGAAGTAATTCTCAAAATTCTCCAACCTAGGTTTCAATAGTACGTGAACCACGAACTTCCAGATGTTCAAGCTGGATTTAGAAAAGGCAGAGGAACCAGAGATCAAATTGCCAGCATCCACTGGATCATAAAAAAAGCAAGAGAATTCCAGAAAAACATCTACTTCTGCTTCTTTGACTACACTAAAGCCTTTGACTGTGTAGATCACAACAAACTGTGGAAAATCCTACAAGAAATGGGAACACCAGACCACCTAACCTGCTTCCTAAGAAATCTGTATGCAGGTCAAGAAGCAACAGTTGGAACTGGACATGGAACAATGGACTGACTCCACATTGGGAAAGGAGTATGTCAAGGCTTTATATTGTCACCCAGCTTATTTAACTTATATCCAGAGTACATTAGGTGAAATGCTGGGCTGGGTGAAGCACAAGCTGGAATCAAGATTGCTGGGAGAAATATCAATAACCTCAGATATGCGATGACACCACCTTTATGGCAGAAAGTGGAACTAAAGAGCCTCTTGATGAAAGTAAAAGAGGAGAGTGAAAAAGTTGGTTTAAAGCTCAACATTCAAAAAATGAAGATCATGCATCCGTTCCCATCACTTCATGGGAAATAGATGGGGAAACAATGTAAACAGTGACAGCCTTTATTTTCTAGGGCTCCAGAATTACTGCAGATGGTGACTGCAGCCATGAGATTTAAAGATGCTTGCCACTTGGAAGAAAAGTTATGACCAACCTAGACAGCATATTAAAAAGCAGAGACATCACTTTGCCAACAAAGCTCTGTATAGTCAAAGTTATGGTTTTTTCAGTAGTCATGCATGCATGTGATACCTGGACCAAAAAGAAAGCTCAGCACCCAAGAACTGATGCTCTTGTACTGCAGTACTGGAGAAGACTCTTGAGAGTCCCTTGGACTGCAAGGAGATCAAGCCAGTCCATCCTAAAGGAAATCAGTCCTGAATATTCATTGGAAGGACTGATGCTGAAGCTGATGCTCCAATACTTTGGCCTTTGGGCACCTGATGTGAAGAACTGACTCATTAGAAAAGATTCTGGATGCTAGGAAATATTGAAGACAGGAGGAGAAAGGGACAATAGAGGATGAGATGATTGGATGGTGTTACTGACTCGATAGACATGAGTTTGGATCGAGGTCTGGGAGTTGGTGATGGACAGGGAAGCCTGTTGTGCTGCAGTCCATGGGGTCACAAAGAGTTGGACATGACTGAGCAACTGAACTGACTGATTTAAACAGAAATGGTGTGAGGCTACTTTGAAATCCAGCAATTTCAGAATAAACTACAACTATCACCAATCTGTAATTCTTGGAAGAACTTAAGGTGAATGAATTGGTGGTACTCATTTCTCCTCAATAGGACAGTAACAGTGGTTCAGAACATAGCTTTGGAGCCAGACTGGCTTAAATTCTGGCTTTACCATTTAATATCTTAGTATTAGTTCTGTTCCTCTATTTCCTCACATATGTAAAATGAGGATAAGAGCAATTATCATTTGGTTGGTGTAAGGACTAAACTTAATTTTTGTATAGCCCCTTTTTGTGCTCCATAAGTGATGGCTATTATTTATAATAGTATCTTTTCCAATATCTCTATTTCAGGGCGAATAGAACTTATCAATAATTCTATATATAACAGTAACAGAAAATAGGAACTTCTTCAATATGAGTGTTGTATGAATGTCACTCAGTAGTGTCACCTGGGTATAATCTCTACAAACGCCAAACAGTTGCTATTTACTTATTTTATAATATTGTCTTACCCCTTTTAACCTTGAGCTGGCTATATTTTCTTATCTGCCTATATAAAATCCCTAAACTCCCTCTTGCTTCTTGCTTCATGTCTTTTCCACCTGCTTTCATGAGAAAGGAAAACAAGTAAGCCTATGGTTAAGCCTTAATATCTAGGAGAATAATTTGTAAAGTAACTAAGAAATGAGCCCCGTGGCTACTTAAACATTAGGAACACCTCCAGTGAGTTCTTAACTACACATAACCATGTCAAACCCCTGCAAATAGTGAAAACGTATAAATATAAACTGAACCTAAGAAAGGGAGAAAATAATTTGACTGGGATTCCAAATGAATCCAGTAGTTTTACCAGGACCACATTCTATTTCCCCACGTCTTCCAATATACACCAAAGAGAGAGAGGCTCAGCTAGGAATCTGCCTGCAATGCAGGAGACCTGGGTTTGATCCCTGGGTCGGGAAGATCCCCCTGACGAAGGGAAAGGCTACCCACTGGAGTACTCTTGCCTGGAGAATCCCATGGACAGAGGAGCCTGGTGGGCTACACTCTATGGGGTCCAACAGAGTGGGACATGACTGAGTAACTAACACTTGCGCATTTGCATGTGAGTATGTGTGCGTACACGTAGAGTCCTTACAGGCTATAAGCGTCTTGAAGTCAGGTACAGTCTCATTTACCTTAAACCTGCTGTATCTCACACACAGATGGCCCATAGTAAATGTTGGGGACTGAATGGTAGTAAGACTAGAGCTTAGGGAGCAGCTAATCTTTTCAGGCCCCTTTATTATTAACTCACCAAAGACATTTTTTTTCACTCTAATGATTAGAGCCCATAAACGAAGACCTTTTCCAGTGTGCTGGCTATTATTTTTCTAATTGGCTGAGGTTGAAATACTTCCAGAAGTGACCAGCTGACTTTTTTCCTCTCTAAACGTCTCTGGCCCACTTGTTGTAGATTTCTTACCACCCCGCCCCGATCACTTTTCATCACTTGAAATCAGTGAATTTGAGCTCACTGTTACTATTCCAGTTTATCAGAAAAAGCAGTGGCAACAGGTAGGCTTAAAGGCTCAAGTACATAGTAGAAGTTAATAGATAAATTTACCGGGTTGTATTATATTTTTACCTGAAAAAATTTAAGTACAATCAAGAGCCATAAATGCATTCAATACAAACCGCCCTGGGTTTCACAGGCATAAGAGGAATCTGACCAACCTCTGATTTCCTGAACCTCAATGCCAGCCTTCTTAACTGAGCGATGCTCCATTTCTGTAACACAGCAAGTAGAGAGAAAAATCAGAATTCCCACCCGCAAAAATTTGAAACCTTCATTTTGATATTCATTTTTCTCAGCAGAAAAATTTCTTTAAGTCATCGAATACATTTTTATACTAGAAAAAAGTTTAATATTACAAATCACTAATTAGGTGCCAGGTCCTAGAATCCTGAATAAAATCCTCCTAGGGAAAGCTGAAATAATATCTCTAAGATCTTTGTCTATAAAACGAGACTTTCCATGTGAAGTCTATAATCCTGTATTATTTCTGAAATAGCAAGGAGCTCTGTTTTCATGTGGCCATCTCAGACTGATCACTGGATATGTCACGTTTGATTACCAGTCTTCTAGTTGACAAACTGATTTGCCTAGTTACATACTACAACATAAATACACAAGACTCTTGTTCAGCCTCCCATGGCAGTATTACTGTTCCCAAGGTACTGTTTTCCAGATTTATGATTTGGTTGCCTTCTGGACTATGCAGAAGGCTTCTCTTTCAAAGCTGAATGCTGTACTGCAGTGCTTCTCAATCGGGATATTTCAAACCAACTTGGGAAGTCTTTCCAAGATACTCATATTATAACCCCTCTTTTTCCTGCAGATAGTGAGTGAGGTCTGGCCACACTCTGTGCTCTGAAAACCCGCCCCAGGTGACTCGGATATGCATCTCTGTTTAGTACCAACCCCTGGAGTGGAACTGGAATACTGGAATAAAGAGGCTGAGACAGACATCTTAATGAGTTCAAGTATCACGTTCCTATGTGTAAAATGAAGATACTAGTTAGACTTCTGAATTTTTTTTCCATCTTTAAGGGTATTTAATCATTTATTTTTATTCTGAAAAGCCTGATTTCAGTCATGCAACTGAGAATTATCCATCTCTCCTTGCTTTCTTATCTGCCCAAACCCTCTGGTTTCTCTTTGTGGAGACAGGTGGTGGGACAGGTGTGCTTACAGGGGAGTCTGCAGCTACTGCCGAAGGGCATCAGTCCTCAGGCACCTCTGTGCACTCAGCCCTAACTAGGACTTTATTCAGTTCAGTTCAGTCACTCATTCATGTCCGACTCTCTGCAACCCCATGCAATGCGGCACGCCAGGCCTCCCTGTCCATCACCAACTCTTGGAGCTTGCTCAAACTCATGTCCATGGAGTCGTGGTGCCATCCAGCCATCTCATCCTCCATCGTCCCCTTCTCCTCCTGCCCTCAATCTTTCCCAGCATCAGGGTCTTTTCAAATGAGTCAGTTCTTCGCAGCAGGTGGCCAAAGTATTGGAGTTTCAGCTTCAGGACCAGTCCTTCCAGTGAATATTCAGGACTGATTTCCTTTAGGATGGACTTGTTTGATCTCCTTGCAGTCTAAGGGACTCTCAAGCGTCTTCTCCAACACCACAGTTCAAAAGGATCAATTCTTTGGTGCTCAGCTTTCCTTATAGTCCAACTCTCACACCCACACATGACTATTGGAAAAACCATAGGTTTGACTAGATGGACCTTTGTTGGCAAAGTAATGTCTCTGCTTTTTAATATGCTGTCTAGGTTGGTCACAGCTTTTCTTCCAAGGAGCAAGCATCTTTTAATTTCAGGGCTACAGTCACTGTCTGAAGTGATTTTGGAGTCCTACAAAATAAAATCTGTCACTGTTTCCACTGTTTTCCCATCTAATTGCCATGAAGTGATGGGACCAGATGCCATGATCTTTGTTTTCTGAATGTTGAGTTTTAAGCCACCTTTTTCACTCTCTTCTTTCACCTTCATCAAGAGGCTCTTTAGTTCTTCCTAGCTTTCTGCCATAAGGGTGCTGTCATCTGCATATCTGAGGTTATTGATATTTCACCCAGCAATCTTGATTCCAGCTTGTGCTTCATCCAGCCTGGCATTTTGCATGATGTACTCTGCATACAAGTTAAATAAGCAGGGTGACAATATATAGCCTTGAAGTACTCCTTTCCCTATTTGGAACCAGTCTGTTGTTCCATGTCCAGTTCTAACTGTTGCTTCTTTACCTGCACACAGATTTCTCAGAAGGCAGGTAAGGTGGTCTGGTATTCCCATCTCTTTAAGAATTTTCCACAGTTTGTTGTGATCCACACAAAGGCTTTGGCATAGCCAATAAAGCAGAAGTAGATGTTTTTCTGGAACTCTCTTGCTTTTTCAATGATCCACCAGATGTTGGCAATTTGATTTCTGGTTCCTCTGCCTTTTCTAAATCCAGCTTGAACATATGAAAGTTCACTGTTTACATACTGTTGAATCTTGCCTTGGACAATTTTGTGCATTACTTTGCCAGTGTGTGAGATGAGCTGAAACTCCAATACTTTGGCCACCTGATGTGATACTTTGAGCATTCTTTGGCATTGTCTTTCTTTGGGATTGGAATGAAAACTGACCTTTTCCAGTCCTGTGGCCACTGCTGAGTTTTCCAAATTTGCTGGCATATTGAGTGCAGCACTTTCACAGCATCATGTTTTAGGACTTGAAATAGCTCAACTGGAATTCTATCATGTCCACTAGCTTTGTTCGTAGTGATGCTTCCCAAGGCCCACTTGACTTTGAACTCCCAGATGTCTGGCTCTGGGTGAATGATCACACCACCATGTTTATGTGGGTTGTGAAGATCTTTTTGTACAGTTTTTCTGTGTATTCTTGCCACTTCTTCTTAATATCTTCTGCTTCTGTTTGGTCCATACCCTTTCTGTCCTTTATTGTGCCCATCTTTGCATAAAATGTTCCCTTGGTATCTCTAATTTTCTTGAAGAGATCTCTGGTCTTTCCCATTTTATTGTTTTCCTCTATTTCTTGGCATTGATCACTGAGGAAGGCTTTCTTATCTCTCCTTGCTATTCTCTGGAACTCTAAATTCAGATGAATATATCTTTCCTTTTCTCCTTTGCTTTTTGCTTCTCTTCTATTCACAGGTATTTGTAAGGTCTACTCAGACAACCATTTTGCCTTTTTCTATTTCTTTTTCTTGGGGGTGGTCTTGATCACCGCCTCCTGTACAGTGTCACAAACCTCCATCCATAGTTCTTCAGGCATTCTATCAGATCCAATCCCTTGAATCTATTTCTCACTTCCACTGTATAATTGTAAGAGGTTTGATTTAGGTCATACCTGAATGATCTTGTGGTTTTCCCCACTTTTTTCAATTTAAGTTTGAATTTGACAATAAGGAGTTCATGATCTGAGCCACAGTGAGCTCCTGATCTTGTTTTTGCTGACTGTATCATATAATCAGTCTGATTTCGGTGTTGAACACGTGTAGAGTCTTTTCTTGTGTTGTTGGAAGAGTCTTTTCTTGTGTTTGCTATGACTAGTGCATTTTCTTGGCAAAACTCTGTTAGCCTTTGCCCTGCTTCATTCTGTACTCCAAGGCCAAACTTGCCTGTTACTCCAGGTATCTCTTGACTCCCTACTTTCACATTCTAGTGAATCTAGTCCCCAATAAGGAAAAGGACATCTTTTTTGGGTGTTAGTTCTAGAAGGTCTTGTAGGTCTTCATAGAAGTGTTCAACTTCAGCTTTTTCAGCATTACTGTTTGGGGCATAGACTTCAATTACCATGATATTGGATGGTTTGCCTTGGAAATGAATAGAAATCATTCTGTTGTTTTTGAGATTGCATCCAAGTACTGCATTTCAGACTTTTTTTGACTATGAGGGCTACTCCATTTCTTCTAAGGGATTCTTGCCCAAGACCTGTATGCTATTAAAGTTTTTGGATTCATTATTTACTTTTTTTTGTTATATCTTGTATTTTTCCTTGTTATAATTTTCATTTTTCCTTACTGTAAGTAGTATTTCTGACCTTCATCAAGCCCACCAAGTCTTTATTTTTTCTCTATTTAAAGAAATCTGTTGTAATTCCCAATACCTCAAATTTATTATCCTCAATTCTCCTTAACCACATTTTCTCTTCCTGTTTATACCCTGACATATTTTAAAAGCATTTCCGGACACTGAGTTTTGTGGCCTCTTAAGTATTTGGTATTGTTCAAGTTAGAAAGCTTAAGTTTTTTAGTAGAAAAAGGCTAGTTTAGAGGCTAGTTTAGAATACCCTTTAAGAATTAGAAAGAGTATCCAAAGTACAATCGGAAATCCCCAAACTAGCTGGGCCTGATCCTGATAAGAGACGTTCTTCTGTCCTCAGACATGATTTGTGAATTCATGAAAAGACAGTTCAGTATTTTGAACAATGTGAAGTCTGAAGGGAAAATGCAGAGTGCCTCCTGTTTGGGATGAAACATGTCTGACTCAGATACTGGTCTTTTGAGATGCTCCGCAGCTACTGAGAGCCAAAGAGCCACTTGGGAAGTGATGCCTCCCTCAGCCTCTCTGCTTTGCGAGAGCCAGCTCCTCCCTGTAGAGCTAAGTGGGAATTAATGTGGGCTTTCAACCTAATAGACATTACTTCAGGCATCAAGAATTTCCTGTGGAATATCTGTGGAAACAAGGGGATAACTTCCAGCAGAAAAAAAAGAATGTTGCTTTCCACTTTAAACACATTTAATCCTGAAATGACTACCAAAGAGGTCTTTTAACAACTGCCAAGCATACCTTGGGGTTGCAAAGAGTCGGACATGACTGAGCGACTGAACTGAACTGAAGTGAACTGAATCATACCTTGACTTCCTACACTACTGACCATAAAAAGAAAAGGACAAGCACGTTTCTTTTCACATGTTTTTAAGCAATAAACCTGAGTGAAAAGTGTGGACAATCACGCTGTAAAAGCCTACTTTCGGTCGAGGTGAACTTCCACACGGTGTTGGTGTGAGCGTCTCCGACGTACACGGTCCCGTCCTCGGACGCAGCGATGTCGTGGGGCATGTCGAAGTGCTGCCGGAACAAGAAGCACACGGTAAGGGCGGGCCTGCGCCCGGTTCTTCACGAAGAGGCGGAAAGGCACAGCAGAGCACACGAGAGAAACATACGCATGTGACTCAAACCAAAGAAACAGTGATGGAAGCAGCTCAAGACCATCCATTCACGCACTGGACACCGCCTCCGCCAGACCTAATTCTATGAGGTGGGAAACGCCCTGGCAGCCTCAACACTGACTTCAAGTCTTATAAAAAGCGAGCATTTACAAAAGGATTACTTTTTTACAGTGTTGTTTAGTTGGTGTTATGCCATTTATCTAATTGTTTATATTTGTCTAATTATTTATATTTATTTTTGCCTTCAGGCTTTCTTCATAGCTCAGTTAGTAAAGAATCTACCTGCAATGCAGGAGACCTGGTTCTGGAAGATTCGCTGGAGAAGGGAAAGGCTACCCACTCCAGTATCCTTGGTTTTCCCTTGTGGCTCAAGTGGTAAAGAATCCGCCTGCAATGAGGGAGATCTGGGTTCGATCCCTGGGTCAGGAAGGTTCCCTGGAGAAGGGAAAGGCTACCCACTCCAGTATTCTGACCTGGAGAATTCCCGGGGCTGTATAGTCCATGGGGTCGCAAAGAGTCGGACACAACTGAGTGACTTTCACTTTTCCCTTTTGCCCTCATAGTTTTTCTAACTTTGACCATTGTCAAATTTGCTGGCTTAATTTAGACAACTGAAAAGGACCCCTCAGTGACCCCATGGACTGCAGCCTCCCAGGCTCCTCCATCCATGGGATTTTCCAGGCAAGAGTACTGGAATGGGGTGCCATTGCCTTCTCCAAAAAAGGACCAGGCATTAGGTTTTTTTTTTTTTTTTTTTTATTCCCATCAAGCTATGATACACTTCCTTAAAAAGTATTTATGTGTTACTGATAAGAGGAATCATTTTAAAGATTCAGGGCATTCCGATTATTTCTGAAATGCATATTAAGAGCTCTGCAGTAATATGGCGTACTCCTACTCTGAAGCTCAGTGTTGACAATATTTTCTTTCGGCAAAGGACACAAATGTAGTGTTCCCTCCAGTATTTGCTGGCTTTTGTGCCTACTGCAGCTACACTGGCATTTTAGGATGTCTTTCTGCACCACACATTTTCATTTCAACATCATGCCATCTCACTCACGGGGACACAGCAGAAAGGGCAGCTCTCTTATGTGACTTTCTCAGGGTCACCAGGCTAGTTCCTGGAAAAGCAGGCTGAAAATGCTGGGCAGCTGACATTTCCATCTGTCTACCGAAGCTTTCAAAGGTGCCACGTGTCCACCAGTTGGCAGGAGGTGGATGGTATTTTCACCTTTGAGGCCAGGAGGCCTGCCTAGAATGAGTACACCATTCTAAAAAATACGATCAGTGAGTATGAATAGGAACATTATCCTGACTGTGGGCTTATCAGCCAGCCTCTGTCCACTTTGGTTTGCTGAGTGTTAGGGCGCTAAGGAGGCAAGCTTCTGTTCTTAGCTCACGGAGAAAGGGCCAGAATACAAGCTTTGGTGAAACTACTATCTTTTAAAATCAGCAACAATTGGTCACACTGAAAAGAAAAACATGAGACAGCCCATGCCAAGGAGGTGCATTCCTTCAGACTATCAAATGAGCTCGACAGAAGAGCAGGAGAAGGACAGAAAGCCAGGAATCCAAATACTGCCTTGTTGCAATCTCCTCAGCCAGTCAGGGAATGTTCATCTTCATTTGGGTTCACCTGATTGGTGGCAAAAAGGCTGGAAAATCACAGGGAGTTCCTCTTCTCTACAAAAACATGTTTTAAAAAACTGGTTTGCAAACAAGGAGATCAGACCAGTCCATCCTAAAGGAAATCAACCCCGAATATTCATTGGAAGGACTGATGATGAAGCTCCAGTACTTTGGCCACCTGATGTGAAGAACTGACCCAGTGGAAAAGACTCTGATGCTGGAAAGACTGAAGGTGGGAGGAGAAGGGGACGACAGAGGATGAGATGGTTGGATGGCATCACCGATGGACATGTTTGAGCAAATTCCAGGAGATAGTGAAAAACAGGGAAGCCTGGTGCGCTGCAGTCCATAGGGTCACAAAGAGTTGGACGTGACTTGGGAATGAACAACAACAATATGGTTGTAAACTACTTCACATTTTCTGATGGGAAAAATATTATAATAGGTGGAGGAACAAAGGTGGGGCGGTAATGTTTGAACTATTCATTGGAAGGGCCATCAGTCCAAGGCTACAACAACAGTGAACCTCTGTCTGTGGTTCTCACACTGATCCAGGGTAACAAGAGTTCAGTGGAAATATTTTGGGGCCACAGGAGGGGTTCAGGGGAAGCTTAGTGAATGGGACTTTGAGACCTCCATTCCTACTGCAGTCATGGGCACTCAGCTGATCTTTTAAATGCATTATTTCACTGCTCTGTGTCAACTGAAACAACATTATGTTGTCAGATTTAGGGCTGTTTTATGACTTCAGAGTCGAAAAGATTTAAAGATCTTCTCCTCTCCGTTTTGACATCTGCTCTTGAGGTACTTCTCCCTAACAAAATAAATTATAGAGGAAAGAATTCTAGCATCCTCCTGGGCATCTGGTGACACAGCCCAGAGCAATCTGCCCTCAACAGCTTGCATTTTGTTTTAAAAATTCATAAGGAATTTGTGTTCTCCATAGCCTAACTACGTGTGCTTTAAACAAGCTAAGTTGAAACTTACTTAATATTAAGTAAAAGCGTTCTCTAAGAAATTGGTTCATGTTGATTTGATAGGTCCCCTGGCCTCAATACTAAACCCATTTTAAAGTATAAAACATCTGTGTTTAAGATCCAGGTGTGCTACTTCCTGTGTGGCTTTGGATAGGTGACTTCCCTTGTGTGAACCTCAGGCTCAAATACTGTCAAATACTGTGACTTTAATCTCCATAGTTAGGGTCAGAGAAATAACACGAATCTGGGGTTACTGTTCCCTTCTTTCTTTCTTTCTTTTTTTAGTATTGCGTAGTGGGGATTATTTCCTTCCTTTTCCACATAAGCAGCCTTGCAAATAAAGAAGACAAAAAACATTCCAGCCTGAAGGGTGTGTGTGAAAGCAGATGGCAGGACCACAGTCTTTGCTGTGATTATGGGAGGAAGAATGTGGAGAGCAACAATATATCTTTTGCCCTCAGAACTTTTTGACACTGTTTGGTAGAATCATCTTCTCTACTGTCCTACCATCTCAGTTCAGCTGCACAGGGATAAAGATGGAGACTGTATATTCCAACATAAACATTCCTAAAGAATGTCATGGAAGAGGGAGATCTGAACTACATAAAGGCACGAGCAGTGGACAAGAGCAAACAGCGGCACAGACACAGTATGTAAAACTTGACTTTTGACTTGAAGGAAAAAGCACTTCTTACATAAGAGTAAGTAATAATCTTGTACCATATTATTCTCTTCATCCAAACTTAGTCTTTGTGATGATAATCTAATTAAATGAAAAGACTGAGAGATTCACAGATGGGTTTCAACTTACTGAGTCAACACAGAATACATTTCTGTGTTTCGGTGTAATAGCAAGTCTTGTTTATTGAAAGGAAAAGCAAATTTCGCCTTGGAGTCAGAGTCTCTTTTCCAGTTTGCTGTACTGACCCATATATTGTGACTTCCTCATCATGGGATGTCTGATGAATACTGATGTTCAGGCACAGGGCTTCCTGAAACCTTCATTCAGGGATGCTTATATTTTTATGACAGTAAAGCTTATTAAGAATCTAGCCTCTAGCTTAGCACTTAGTGTTGCTCTCTAGATGCACATTTGAATTAAAAGTTAATATCCCAATTGACACAGTATTTTATTATTTAAAGAACAATCAAGCAAACACTGTTTGAAAACAAAGTTAAGTTCTGACAAGAAGTGAAGTATCCCTCACTTTCTTTATCAACAGATATGAAGAAGCTCAAAGTGGCAAAGCAATGAAGATCAGATAATCAATAAGGACCTGAAACACTACTGAAATAAAACATCTATTATCAATCTAATGAATTTGTTTCTGAAGGGCTATTATGATTGGGCATTTGATTGTTTATTTTAGATGAAATACTTTCATGAAAAGTCTTGCTTGTTATATCAATTTATCAAAAGAAACTAAAAAAAAAAAAAGAAATTGGTACTGGAATCTTTACTTCAGATTTAGTTTGGTTCAACGTGGATCCTGTAAGTTTTGCTAAAACTCCATTTGAAGGGAAGGCTGTGCCCTGTCCTGTTCACTTTCATAGCCTTAGTATCTAGTATAATGCCTGACACAGATAGGTGCTTAATAAATACCTTTAGAATGAAGCTTAGTAAATCCCAGACAGGCTGTCAGTGTTCTAACACTGGTATTGTAAAGTTTGTTTGTTTTTTTTTTTAGCTAGCAAATTTGGTGTCTTAGAGAATACTGTAAGAAATTGAGTTTGGAGATATTTATCCAGTGGCTTATGAAAAGTTGCATTTTGACCCACTGAAGCTGATAAATCTTTACAAATTTTGAAAAATAGCTATTTGCAGCATTTTAGCGAAAATTGATGTACCACGAGCACATTCAGGTGGTACATGTGAATATTCTGGTCATTCTGACAGTTATTCTGCAGGGAAGTTAAGTGAGGAGACAGAGGGCTCTGGGCACACCACACCATGGTCACCATGTTGGCATAAAGCACTGTTAGAATAAACCACGGTATGCCACTGTGAGGCCAGAACTAGACTTGAGTCTTTTACTGAAACCAGCTCTCTAGAACTTGATTCCAGGAATGCTATTTTCAAGTCTTGTTGCTCAGTGTAGTAACATTAAAATAACATTTAAAAAAGCAAGCAAGATTTCTATTGAATCTAAGAGAACTATAAAATTACAGTTTAACATATTGTGGTATCTTTTCTACTTGGATGAAACCAGGAATATCTAAAATGTAAAATATCTTACATTTGCGATATTCTAACTGCAGTGAATTTAAGCCTGCTATCATGTACAAAAGTCTACTAAGAGCCTTAGAACCACATACAGTGTTAACTTGCATCTGAAGAAATTCATCTAGAAATAGACAAGGGCATTGTTTCTAAATAAAACAGTATACAGCATTCTCATCAACCTAGCCAGAAAACCATCACGTCACCTTTAAATTAAAAAAAATGACTGAAGTATAAATTGAGTTCCAAGATTCACATTTTAGTTTTATCCTCAAGAAAACTGATACATAGTTAGTGTATGTGAATACCTTGCGCACTGGCCTGAAGACATCTATAATCTCCCCGCTGGAAAAGTTCATCACAAATCCTTGCACGGGTTCTTGGTCGTCAAAGTAAGGCTTTCCATTCACCGCAAAGAGCAAACCTGTGACAACATATCCAGTTAACCTTCCTTTAAAATATGGATAAGACTGGCTTTTAAATACATGTGTGCACATTGCACAAACAAGAAACGTGGGGTCAGCCCTACATTTGGCAACAAACATGGAAAACAAAATACTTAGTAGATGTCTCTGAGTAATAAGATCAGGAGCAGACAGGTTAGGAGGCTAACCTTGGAATAGGAAAACCAAGAACTGCAAGGCCTGTCCCACTGAGGAAGCCAGTAGAAATCAGTAATCCATTGTTATGAAATCAGTAATCCACAGTTATAGAGGAGATGACATAGGTAGAGAATATATATGTAGATATATTAAATGGGTGTGGGAAGAGTCAGGTTATTGAAAGCAATCACTTTAGGGTATCAGATCTTTAAAAAAAAATATGTAGTATCTACTATAGCTACAAGTAGAATCAGAGAAAAATAGGCAAAGAAAGTGAAGTCATAGTATAAATAGAAGAATGATCTGATTTTAAACAACTACCCCTTGGAAATGTGAGATGCATATTTCAGATTATCAAAGACATTTTTTCCTAATTAAAAAAATTAGACCAATTTTTATACTAATTCAATGAATGCTCTTTGTAGTAAATCATATTTCTTAGTTTAGTAGTATTTATCCAAAAAAATGGAAACTGTGATGCTTTGATTAGTACTGCAGATGATTGAATATTACATTTTAAAGAATTAAAACAATAAAATATACAGAATACTAAACCAGTATTGAAGGTTTTTTCATCTTATTTAAGGATTTCAGGATTGGGTTCTTTAGCACATCATACTAAAAAATATCAACACTATCAACATCAATTACTACTGTGTAACATTGTAGAGAGAATTCCAATTATAATACACTTTGTCTTTTGCTGAGATTCTCTTTTTAACCAGATTTCCTCTCATCTTTTCTCCTGATGTTTTTCTTCTCATATTTGATTTATTTTTATTCACTAGGAACTTGATCACCCTCTTTCTTAAGTAAATTTGTTGTTCAGTCTCTCAGTCATGTCCAACTCTGTGACCCCATGGACAGCAGTACTCCAGCCTTCCCTGTCTTTCACCATCTCCCGGAGCTTTCTCAAACTCATGTCCATTGAGTCGGTGATGCCATCCAACAATCTTATCCTCCATCGTTCCCTTCTCTTTCTGCCTTCAGTCTCTCCCAGCATCAGGGTCTTTTCCAGTGAGTCAGTTCTTCGCGTCAGGTGGCCAAAATACTGGAGCTTCAGCCTCAGCATCAGTCCCTCCAATGGATACTCACGATTGATTTTCTTCAGGATAGACTGGTTTGATCTTGTGCAATCCAAGAGATTCGCAAGAGTCTTCTCCAACACCACAGTTCAAAAGCATCAATTCTTCAGTGCTCAGCCTTCTTTATGGTCCAACTCTCACATCCATACATGACTAATGGAAAGACCATAGCTTTGACTATATGGTCCTTTGTTGATTAAGTAAATGGTCTTGCCAAACTTATTCTTTAAATAGGAGGGAAAAACCAACATGAGAATTTATCTTTCATTAACATTAATGAGTCTTTTATTACTTTTTAATTACTTATTCCTTAGGGAAGCCAACTCGTTCCTATGTCAGTCACTTGAGTCCCTTTATTCCATGTCTTAAATAAATTGGGGGCTGCCTGAGAAGATATTAGCCATGTGTGTGTTAGTTGTTCAGTTGTGTCCAACTCTTTGAGAACCCATGAGAAGTAGCCGGCCAGACTCCTCTGTCCATGGAATTCTCCAGGCAAGAATACTGGAGTGGGTTGCCTTTTCCTTCTCTAGCAATCTTCCTGACCCAGGGATCGAACCAGTTTCCTGCATTGCAGGCAGATTCTTCACTACCTGAGCCACCAAGGAAACCCTGATAGCAGCCATATGCAACTTTAATAGCATGAGAAATATAAATATTATTGTAAGAACTATGTAGTAATGCATCTTTAATACATGTATAAATGTATTTATTGAATGTATTGCAAAAATCATATATAAATTCTAGAAATATATTTTCAATTGTTCAGTATTCATGATATAAAGAAATGCTAAGTTTTTAAAATATGAATTAAATAAACCCTATTTTGTAAGTTTGAATTATTTTTCTGGTTTTAAGTCAAGAAAATCTATTTTGAAAATGAGAAAAAACTACAGATTTCACTGATCATTTCTCCTGACATTTACACATAAGCCCCTAC
>SJYQ01002372.1:238708-278326 GCA_006410935.1 Redunca redunca | reverse complement strand
GCGGTCAGTAGCGCACTCAGTAGACCCCATGGACTGTAGCTGTCCAGGCTCCTCCGCCCATGGGAGTCTCCAGGCAAGAACACTGGAGTGGGTTGCCATGCCCTCCTCCAGGGGATCTTCCTGATCCAGGGCTCAAACCCGAGTCTCTTGCATCTTCTGCGTTGCAGGCGGACTGTTTACTGCGGAGCCACCAAAGAAGGCCAACTTCTATTTGAATAACCAAGTGGAATTTCTTTTTGAAATGCCAAATGGAAGATTACCTGATGAAGAGCCACGTCTGTGACCCAATAATTTCCATCTTTATCTATACTCAAGCCATGCGGCAAGTAAAACCTGCAAAATACAAATAACCATCCTAATTATATAATTACTCACAAAGTACACATGAGAAGAAAGTTTTCTGCTAATTAATTTGTAACAGCAATATAAATTTATATACTGATAAATGTATACCTGTATGACTCTAGAAAAGGCCAAAATGAATTGTTAAATCAAAATACCCATTTTAATAGACTGCCTTGTGAAAAAAATTTAATTTGCATTTACTCTTCTAACAATATGTAAATGAAGCATACATATCAATTACAAATATTTATTGTAAAGTATGGTATATTAAGTAAAAATATCAATTTGAAAACAAGTTCTAAAATCATAAAGAAATGTGTATAAAACAAATTATATAGAGAAATATAAATGTGGATTTGTATGGTTTGAATAGTTCAAGTATGCTGCAAAATAATATAGCATTGTATTAATATTAAATATATGGCTGAAAAGCTTTAAGAGTGATTATTAATACTAAAGACAGTAAACCACAAAGAAAACACCCTCCAGCAGAAGTGGGCTGTGATCAGCTAAGCAAAGTTAAGCAGTATGCTAGATAATAATAAGAGAAGGTTAACCTATTTAACAAGTCAATTGGGATGACCTGGATAAGAGAATCATAAACTAATGTGAACAGAGATTCACAGGCTTAAGGAACTCGGACAGAGCTAACGAACACATGGACAACGTCTTAATGTTTTGGGGATCAAATCCGACAATCCACAAGCTACATGTGTCAGCTTCTAGCCTGTGCAAAGTGCTGGCATCACAGATTTTTGTTTTCAGGAGCCAAGAAGGTAACACCTTGATCTTGACTGATACACTGAACTAGATCTCCCTTTTGGTCACCGAATGTGAGGGTTATGACTTGCTTTCAACACAGACACACCACTGTTGGCCATGCTGATTTAGCAGCAGTTGCTCTGCCTTCCTTTTTAACTCCTATCCGGAATGAGAATACTTCTGACTGATAGCCAGAGTACTGAAGAGCCAGGTTCAAACACAATGAGTGGTGGGGCTGGTGTTAGAACTTGGCCCTTGACTTACCATCTCAGGATCCTATAAAAAGCTAATTGTTAGCATCTCCATAATCAGCTGTATTCAAAGTGGATGGCTCCCTGCCTTTTAAAGAAGCTGGCTCTCCCTGTGCCTAAGCAGACAAAGTAGGGTATAGCTCCTGAAGCTGCCAGGCCACAATGGTCGTGGACACTCTGTAAGCAGGTGCCCCTTTCTTTCAAAGACCATGAATATCAGCCAATTTTTTTTTTTGGCTGCCAGAAGCCAAATCTAGGAATACGACCAAATAATGAGCAGCTTTTAAAGCCAAATTAACTATGCGTGCCATGGAAAGTTGAAAATGACATTTGTTTAATCTTCACTTTGAGATGGGAAGAGAGAAACCATTTTTCTTAATGGTGACTAGCTGCTGAGTTTGGTTATGTAACTTCTCCACTTTAGAATTTTTTTTAATCTTTAGATCTAGCTGAGCAGCAACTCACTTCATTAGCCATGTGTATCAATTTTCTCTGAAGCTTGACTACCATTAGAATCACTGAGGGAGCTTTCACACTACTATTTTGATACCTGGGCCTCATCCCAGACTAAATATGAATCTAAATTTTGGAAGCTTCCCAGGTGATTCTAATGTTCAGTTAGGGTTTAAAACCACCACTTTAGAAAATGAAAAGACGGCTCTATCAGTCTCCTGCTTTCTTAAGCTGTGTCTTCTCACCACTGCTGCATGATATACTCTTTCTAAGGCTAGACCCAATGATACACTTTGTACCAAATAGCACAAGCATTAATAACAACAAACGTAATTTAACTCACAGGTTTTTTCCACTGGACTGGAGTACTGCAGCATTATTTGGATCTATGACAAGAATAGTGTCTTCTTCAATTGGTCCGAGACCTCTTTGCNAAAAAAAAAAAAAAAAAAAAAGGCATTAGAATGGGAATAAGCCAATCAGATTCTCTGGTGGCTCAGACGGTAAAGCATCTGCCTGCAACTCGGGAGACCCGGGTTCAATCCCTGGGTTGGGAAGATCCCCTGGAGAAGGAAATGGCAACCCACTCCAGTACTCCTTCCTAGAAAATTCCATGGATGGAGGAGCCTGGTGGGCTACAGTCCATGGGGTCACAAAGAGTTGGACATGACTGAGCGACTTCACGACGAAGCCAACCAGAAACATCAGTGACCTTGAGAAACGCAGACCATTCACTTGAGGTTTTAAACATGGAATCAAGAGAAGGGCTCAGACATGTCTGACTGCACTCTTTGCCCTTCATGCTTCAGTATCCTAGATCACAGATATACCATCGCCTGAGGAACTACACAAGGTCAGTGGGGCAGCAGACTGGGAACCGCCTGGAGGGGCAAGGTGTCTGACCCACCAAATCTGAATCCACACTTTGACAAGATCTCCAGGTGAGTCATGGCCAATAAGAGTTTGAGAAACACTGCCTAGAACTCAAAGAAGCTAATTTTTTCTCAAAAGCTCCTCAAAATGTTTAAATTCAGTAACTATTTTCTTTCAAACTACAAATGAAGGTATAATTTATTTTAACTTTCTGTGTAAGGGTAAGGAAAGTGTAAACGGAGAAGGCAATGGCAACCTACTCCAGTATTCTTGCCTAGAGAATTCCATGGACAGAGGAGCCTGGTGGGCTACAGTCCATGGGGTCACAAAGAGTTGGATACGACTTTGCCTGTGTGTACTGAACTGTAACTTCCTCCAACTTTAAAGGAAAACTGGAGAAGGAAATGGCAATCCACTCCATTGTTCTTGCCTGGAGAATCCCAGGGACGGGGGAGCCTGGTGGGCTGCTGTCTACGGGGTCGCACAGGGTCGGACACGACTGTAGGGACTTAGTAGTAGTGTAAGGGTAAGGAAACTGTAAATGATAGGATAAAGCATAGTGATTAAAACTGTGTTTGCTATTTTACTTGCCGTAGGTACAACATGCAAATACACGTTACAAGGACACAGAACAGAATGTTCAAAATATTTCAAAAATATAAAACATGATTCTTGAAACAAAAATGTGTTTAGAGACATAAAACTTTTTCCATATAACAGTTTTTCTGTAAGTGCAAAATGGACATCTAAGTAGTAATTAATAAAAACACTGAAATGAGTGACAATTTCTGCTTTTTAACTTTATACATTTTATTATTATAAAATATTGTGAACATTTACATTTCTACCTGAATTATTAGTAATATCTTTCTTTCAATTGATAGTTATCACAGACATTGTAACTATTTAAATTCCTCTTTCGAAAATTATTTGTGATATATCACAAAGACAGGTTCTTCCAATCTAAGCTTATGTGACAGAGAGAAAAATATATGAAGCACCAACAGACCAACTTACATTTCAAGAGCAAAAACTAACTGATTAGTGCATAGTTGAGACATGTTTGTAGGTGGGGAGCATAAAAATATAAAATATATATTTTGCCAGATGAAGTCACTGTATATAGATCAGTAAATATTCCTGTAAAATACAAGTTCCTTTATAAAATCAGACAAGGTTGTGAAAAAGAAACTACTAATACTTTATAGTTCAACCATATAAGCAAAATAAAGAATCTGAACAACATTAAGTATTTATGGAGAAACATTTTTAATTTGGAAGGTGACAGACTGCTCAAATCTATCATACTCCTATTGATTAGCTGGTTGGTATTTTTATGGAACTTATGCAGAGACCCAGTAGGGGAACAAAAATTTTAAAATTATACTCTTTTGCCATTAAAAATAAACACCACATAGCTATTTAAGCTTCTTGACTGTCATATTCTTTGGGTACATTCTCCCTGAAAGTCCCTGCAGTAGTCCTTATTAATGATGCATTCAATTGAATAAAAAATATTGATTCAGCTTTGTCAACTAAAACTTAAGTAATACTGCTTACATATGCTATTATGTGTAGTTAAAACCACACAGCAGAAAAAAAAATACATAAGTTGACAAAATGGAAGTAACATCACCAACAAAGCATATTTTGTAAGACAAGGTGGCTCAGAGGTTAAAGCGTCTGCCTCCAATGCGGGAGACCTGGGTTCGATCCCTGGGTTGGGAAGATTGCCAGGAGAAGGAAATGGCAATCCACTCCAGTATTCTTGCCTGGAGAATCCCATGGATGGAGAAGCCTAGTAGGTTACAGTCCATGGGGTCGCAGAGTCGGACACGACTGAGCGACTTCACCTATGACATCATTATTAAATTAAAACATACAATTTTATTAGTTAGAATCAGTGTAAGAATACGCAAGATATTAATAAATCAGGAGACACTAATAATGGGCAAACACAAGTAACTCTTTCTTAGTACTATGAAACATCAAACAATTTATCCTCTCTCTCAATGTATTTTTCTTTATTTACTTTTAATTGGAGGATAACTGCTTTACAATGTTGTGTTGGTTTCTGCTGTACATCAACATGAATCAGTCATGGGCATACATATATCCCCTCCCTCTTGAACCTCCTCCCTCCCACCTCCCACCCCATCCTACCCCTCCAGACTGTCTCCAAGCATGGAGTTGAGCTCCCTGTGACACACAGCAAATTCCCTCTGGCCATAATATAAGTCTGGGCTTCCTGGGTAGCTCAGCTGGAAAAGAATTCACCTGCAAAGCAGGAGACCCTAGTTCGATTCCTGGGTCAGGAAGATTCCCTGAAGAAGGGATAGGCTACCTACTCCAGTATTCTTGGGCTTCCCTGGTGTCTCAGGCAGTAAAGAATCTGGCCGCAATGTGGGAGACCTGGGTTCAATCCCTGGGTTGGGAAGATCCCATAAAGAAGGTTTGGCAACCCACTCCAGTGTTCTTGCCTAGAGAATTCCATGGACAGAGGAGCCTAGTGGGCTGCAGCCACGGGGTCACAAATGGTCGGACATGAGTGAGCGACTGAGCACAGACAATGTTATTCTCTCAGTTTGTCCCATCCTCTCCGCCCCCTGCTGCGTCCAGTCTGTTCTCTGTGTCTATATTGCTGCCCTGCAAATAAGTTCATCAGTACCATTTTTCTAGACCTCATATATATGTGTCTCTTTTTGATGTGACTTTCTGTACTAAAAAATCATAACCATTCTCATAGAAAACAAAGGTATTGAATTCAACCATCAAGGATAATTTTTTCCAACTTGTCTAGGATATTGGATAACTTAAGTGCAGCATGTCTAGCACTCATAGTATGCTACCGTTTTACGTTCATATGTAGCAGCATGAGGGCCTCCCTGGTGGCTCAGTGGTAAAGAATCCACCTGCAATGCAGGAGGTACAGGAGACATGGGTTCAATCCCTTGGCTGGGAAGATCCCCTGGAGGAAGGCATGGCGACCCACTCCAGTATTCTTGCCTGGAGAATCCCATGGACAGAGGAGCCTGGCGGGCTACAGTCCATAGGTTTGCAAAGAGCTGGACATGACTAAAGTGACTTAGCCTGGCAGGCTACAGTCCATAGGTTTGCAAAGAGTTGGACACGACTGAAGTGACTTAGTAGCATCCTACTAAGTGCACACACATAGTAGGATGAAGTCTCTTCATTCATTATTTAAGGCTGAAGTCATACTCCTCATTATTCAGAAACATTTCATGATTTATAATGGCATAATGGTAATCTAAACAACGTGAGAATTATGTTTTCTCTGACTTTAAGGAGTTAAAATTTGTTTTCACCTTTTTAACGGAAATTTGAGATAACTGTAGATTTATATGCAGTTACAAGAAATAATCCCTGGAGAAGGGAATGACAACCCATTTCAGTACTCTTGGAGTATTCTCCAGAATACTGGAGAATCTGGTATTCTCCAGAAGAGGCTGGAGGGCTGCAGTCCATGGGGTTGCAGAGAGCTGGACATGACTTCACAAACACACACACACACACACACACACACACACACACACACACACACAGTAGGGCTTCCCTGGTGGCTCACAGAGAGATTCTGGGTACACTTTACCTGGTTTCCTCAATGGCAGCATTCTGAACAACTAGACTACAATATCATAACTGGGATATTGATACTGGGAAAAGCCACTGATTATATTTAGACACCCTTTTCCATTTTGTATTTCCTAACATTTTCATTTATTCTTACAGTTTATTTACTTGGGCATGGAATACACTACTGTATTACTTCTCCACCTAGGAGTTAGTAATATGGAAAGTTACCAGGTCCTCATAATTCATACCAAATGCTGTCCACGTGACATGCAGTGTTCTGGCCCACTAATGATAGCTAATAACAGTGACAGTCCAATTGCCTATTCTATATCCTGAAAAAACTGGAACCTGGCATTCCTAATTCCACATCTCTTATTTGCAAAATGACAAATCATACAAGAAGCCTGACATATTTACTTGTTCATGATTTCCCCAAGCAATAGGTTGCAGTATTCTTTGGTCTGTCTTGTCATTCACTTAAATATTCACCATCGGTTTTCCATCTCTGGTCCTGCTATTTTAGGAAATAACATTTTACAACTTATTGGTGGAGAGAAAGCAGATTCCCCCCCACCGCCAACACTTTCAGAGGCATATGCTGAATTCCTCTAACTTAAAATATGCTTTTTTATAGCTCTAGTTTATTTTTTCCAGACACTTAAGTATTTAAAAACGTAAATTCTAGTTTAAATTATTCTCTGGCAGTCATGTAAGCTCAAAGTCAAGGACCTGTAATGCTGGCTTGGCTTCTAAGAGAACAAGCTATGTCAAGGAAAAATATAAATAAACCCAGACTCACTGCTTATGTGAGTCACATTAAATGACATGTAGCTAATGCACAGGTAAGTGATAAAATATCCTTTATCAATGGAACTGATCTACACTGTTCATAAATACAGAAAAAAAAGTAGTTGATATTCTGCTGTCACAAACCCAAATTGTGTATGGGCATCTATATTCACAATCTAGAAATGTCAAATTTCTAGTGGTGGGAAAAATGCAAAATTAACTAATTTGGGGATCATACTCTTGTATTATTCATTTTTTGGTGATGTTATAATAAATGTGAAATAGCAAATGAAAGAGCCAAAAGAAAAATAAGTAACAATATAAGTAAGCCATGGAGTAAATAAATCAGATTTTTATAATTAAATATTAGATATATGAAAATATCAGATCTCTTAAATTATCAAGTTTTTTTCTTAGTATCTTATATGTACTTATATATACAATGTAACAACTAGTAATATCATTTATCTTTTAGGGTTTTTAAATGATCACAAATGAGCCCCATGTCATTACAGAGGGCATTCTTTGTGATGCTTCAAACTACCCACTCTTCCTTTTTTTTTTTTTTCCCACTCTTCCTAAGGAATGCAGTTCTATGGTTATTAATAATAATATTACTATATTTCTCCCATATCCATTAAGGATCTCAGTGACTAGGCAAGGTTTTGAATTTACTGATATTAGCATCATTTGAGTATTTTCATTTACTTCAGTAACATAAATAGCAATAACATTCTAGAATTCTTGGGGAGACCAGAGCTTTAAAGGAATTAACCACAACACCATAGGTCCAACTATTTCATTCAAAATCTTTTGTGATATCCTCTACCAGATGTTTAAACTGGCAGCATCAAGGGATATTTAGTCACTCAATAGATTGGTTGATGAGTCTTAATCCTTTCACTTGGGATAGCTGGAGCTTCATACAACTAACAGCTGACCCCTGGTAGATACACAGGGCAAGTAATAAAAGCAATTAATGTTTTTTTTTTTTTTTAATTCTGAAATGGGAAAAGTCACACACACACACACACAACACACATACTCACATTAAATCTGCCAAATAAAGTAATTTATAAACTCTCTTGTAATTCAAAGAAAAGTAACCCTTGAACAGTTCACAAATGGATGTCAGATTATAGAGCTGGATACACCGTTGCTATAGCAAACTGCTTATTTAGTGTTCTAAAGCAGCTACCCCACATTATATGCTGCAGAGAGGTCTTTATTTCAACCACATTTAACTTTTTACAGACTATAATAACACCCTGTACATTTCACACAGTGCCTGGAGCACTGCTGATCTCTGCTTGCCTCTCTGAAAAAGCACTCAGTGGAAAAGGCTGAATGGCGGCCTGTGGGCTGGAATTCATCAGTTCTTTATTTTAGCAGTTTGAATCACCCATTAATGATTTTGCACATTAGCAGCTAATCAAACAGTTTAGATAAGGCTGAAAAGAAATGCATTGCTATATTCACACGCAAAAGAATTTAGAATTTAGAGAGAAAATAAACTTCCGTGCCATCAATCAAAATTAAGGAAAATGCAAAATAAATAAGAGCAACTGAAGACAGAAGTAAAATATAATGTTGTAATTATATAAATTAAGAGGTTGGAGAAAGAATCACAGGTTTTCAAGTGAGAAAATAAAGGGAAACATACCTTCAATGTTAGGAAAGCAAAGACATACTATACGAAGACTAAAGACTTTAAATGGAATATAATTTAATACTATGTTTAAAACATTTACTTCTTATACACATTGCAAAAATTCCCTATGAGGAGGAAAAAGGGTGGGCAGACAAAGAACTCAGTATGACTACTTATGCCCTGATGGACCCAGCACTGGAGACATCCCAAATAAGGATGAAAATATCAAAGAACTAGGTATCACAGCACCAGGCTCTGTTTGGTCAGTAAGGCCACTGGGAACGTTTTACTTAACAAAGTGACTTCTGTTACTCAAGAGAAGGAGGAAGATTTTAAAGCCTTCATTTTTTTGGACTAGGGAACAGAGGCACAGAACTCAAATGTCTCAATACAGGCCTCAAAGCTAGGAAACGGAAACCAAGTTTGAAACCAGGGTGTCCTGTCCACAAAAACATGTTTTTTTCTTATTAGGATTAACCTCACTGGACTGGGAGAGTCTCCCCTCCAGTTATCAAATTTAACTTGTAGATGTAGAAGAGACAGGAAGAATAGTCACATAGCCAAGAAGAATCAGAGAAAGTGGCATAAAACTGAAAAACTGGCTTGAGTACAACAGGAAACGGCAATATAAGACAGAAGGGTAGACTATGGACAAACATTCTCTTTGTAAACTTACAATTTTCTCTTGGATGTGAAGATAATAAGTTCAATTTTCCAGGTCTAATTAATTCTAAAGGTGTGAAAGAATTTGCAGATACAGAAGCAGAACCTTAAGCAGGTATCTTAACTGAAGCTTCAGGCAACTGGTGAGGCAAATCTTGAACTGATTTTTATGCAACTTAGGAAGCAGATTTTTGAAACAAAAACTTGGGAAGATTCCATAAAACATTGCTGAGGAGATGGTTTCTGAATGAATTATCTGGGGGGCAAATGGGAGAAGATTCCCAGAAGCCCATCTCTAAGGACAAAACTTGTTAAACCAAGCAGTCAACTATTCAAACTTTATAAACAATATGTATGAAGATATGAAAGGCAAATTCATCAAACAGACCTAATATCAGGCTGGAAGGGACAGCTCATTCTCTGTAATTAAGAATAAAACAGTATCTGTAAAAATGGAAGTGATGCTAAATCTAGCAAAGTGAAATATAACTGGAATAAAATGCTGAATTCAGTGTTCACTGTATAAATACGAATTTCCAGTAAAAACTTCTGCACAATTTTATGAAATATAATTAGAGGTATCAGTAGATTACACATTCAACACAAGGGAACAAGGTGATATGACTGCTGAAGAAAAGTGAAGGCAGTCACTAACAGATATCAAGAATACGCATCAAGGAAAGTTAACTGTGCTGCTCATCGGGTAATACATGAAGTACTGTGGCTACTTCTCAACCAAACACTTTAAAGGACTGAGAAACCGGAGCACCTTCAGATAAAAGTATCATGTGAGCATGAAGATTGGCTCAGGGCCTGTGGCATATTTAGTCTGGAGAAGATAAGGCTTTCTTCAAATATGCAAATAACTGACAGGAATAAATGGAAGTGAATTTATTTGGCTGTCATGAAGGTGAAGTTATAGGACACGGATTTGAGGTTAACATGATGAAGAACCGAATGACATCTAGGTGAGTCCCATAACTGGGAGGTCTATCTCATTCTAGGGAATTTCTTGCCTCTGAAAGAGTTCAGGCACCAGATGATGGTGGAAGATTTTGCCTGGAGACGTCCTGGCAGGAGCCTGGAGCTGCGCCCTCTGGTGGGCCTCTGCTACTCTGGGTGCCCAGTGTCTACTGCCCCATTTTGTGCCAATGAAGCCTGTTTTTCTCGAGTGGACCCAACATTCTAAGCCTCACTCTCAGTCTGCTTGCTTTTTTTAAAATTTATTTTTTAAATTAAAGGATAATTATTTTACAGTATTATGTTGTTTTTCTGCCAAACCCTCACTTACTTTTGATAATATCAACTCTACTCTCACATTACAGAGGTAAAACAAAAAGCTTAGGCTAAGCCAAAGAGTGGATCTTATTCCTTTGCCCACGGTGACTGGTTCAGGATGAAAGAAACATGTTCTGCTACCTACCTAAAGTCAGGCAGAAGAACACTAAATGACTCAAGTTAAAGATTTCTTGTTAACCTATCAAGGACACAGATGGTCTCTTCTGGTATTCTGAAGTTGCAAATAGGGAGGAAGATCAATCTGAGCCTAAGAATGGAACTAACCAGGAGAAGATGTGTTCAATAGACCCTGGTGCTATCATCTGAGCTACCATACGCTGAAAGTTTTTATTTATACAAACTAATACATTTCTTCTTTTTCTAAGCTAGTATGCACTGGGTTTTCTCCTTCACTGGTTACAGATGGAATTCCAAGTGATACAACTTTCAAAATCCCTTCCAACTCCATGTGAAGAGTGACAAATGGTATAACAGAAATACCTTCTAGTGCCTAAAAATAAGGGATAAAACCCATGACTCACTGAAGAGGGTATGGGACATGAGGCCTGCAGAGGAGAACCTCAACCATAGCTGAGATAAATAAAAGAGAGGCCGGGAAGCAAGCCTCTGACCATGGTAGTGATTTTAAGATAGACACCCAGGAACAAAGGTTACTGAGGCAGGAGCTACCCAGCTCCGCCTGGGAGGCATTTAAACTTTAAAGAGCCCTAGATGTCATGCTGCCTTAACATTAGGGTAGACAAGAAGCTCTTTAAAGTTTCATTATACCCTGAAATTTCCTTTCAGCTAGAAGAAGTCTCTTACAGTAGCCATGGGCTAACCCGATGGCTCAGACAGTAAACAGTCCTGCAATACAGGAGACTAGGGTTCGATTCCTGGGTTGGGAAGACCCTCTGGAGGAGGGAATAGCAACTCATTCTAGTATTCTTGCCTGGAGAATCCCATGAACAGAGGAGCCTGGTGGGCTACAATTCACGAGGTTACAAAGAGTTGCCCATGACTGAGTTATTACAGCTTCACCTACATAGAGCAGCTATACTGAAGTAAGGGACTGACAAAGAGGAAAACAGAAATCAAACTGAGAAAGGGGATAACAGTTTACTGTTATTATTATTCTTGTTGCCATGCTTATTTAGCATAATTAAGTAGAAGAGCAAGGGCTGATCAAGGCTGTTGGGCAGGAAAGACGAGGATCAGTACTCATAAAGAGAACTGAAGGTGAGAGCTGCACAGTCGTGTCTGACTCTTTGTGACCCCATGGAGTCCATGGAATTCTCCAGGCCAGAACACTGGAGTGGGTAGCCGTTCCCTTCTCCAGGAGATCTTCCCCACCCATGGATCGAACCCAGGTCTCCCACACTGCAGGCAGATTCTTTATCAGCTGAGCCACCAGGGAAGCAAAGAGAATTGATGTGATATCAAAAAAACTTTGAGTATGGAGTATTAATTAGGGATTATTACTAAATAATAATAATTCCTTCTTCTGGAGGAGGGAATGGCAAACCACCCCAGTATAATTGCCATGAGAACCTCATGAACTGTATAAAAGGCCAAAAAGATACGACACCAAAAGATGAATCCCGCAGGTCTGAAGGTGTCCAATATGCTACTGAGGAAGAGTGGAGGAGAATTACCCCAGAGATGCTCAGTTGTGGCTATGTCTGGTGATGAAAGTAAAATTCGATGGTACAGAAAACAGGACTGTATAAGAACTAGAATGTTAGGTCCATGAATCAAGGAAAAGACATGGTCAAGCAGGAAATGGTAAGAATCAACATAGACATCCTAGGAATCAGTGAACTAAAATGGACAGGAATGGGCGAATTTAATGCAGATGACCACTGATCATCGAAAAAGCAAGAGAGTTCCGGAAAAACATCTATTTCTGCTTTATTGACTACACCAAAGCCTTCGACTGTGTGGATCACAATAAACTGTGGAAAATCCTTAAAGAAATAGGAATACCAGGCCACCTGACCTGCCTCTTGAGAAATCTGTATGCAGATCAGGAAGAAACAACAGTTAGAATTGGACATGGAACAACAGACTGGTTCCAAAACAGGAAAGGAGTATGTCAAGGCTGTATATTGTCACCCTGTTTATTTAACTTATATGCAGAGTACATCATGAGAAATGCTGGGCTGGATGAAGCACAAGCTGGAATCAAGATTGCTGGGAGAAATATCAATAACCTCAGATATGCAGATGACACCACCCTTATGGTAGAAAGCAAAGAAGAACTAAAGAGCCTCTTGATGAAGTTGAAAGAAGAGAGTGAAAAAGTTGGCTTAAAACTCAACATTCAGAAAACTAAGATCATGGCATCTGGTCCCATCACTTCATGGTAAATAGATGGGGAAACAGTGGAAACAGTGACAGACTTTATTTTTTTGGGCTCCAAAACCACTGCAGATGGTGACTGCAGCCATGAAATTAAAAGATGCTTGCTCCTTGGAAGAAAAGTTATGGCCACCCTAGACAGCATATTAAAAAGCAGAGACATTACTTTGCCAACAAAGGTCTGTCTACTCAAGGCTATCGTTTCTTCAGTAGTCATGTATGGATGTGAGAGGTGTACTATAAAGAAAGCTGAGCACCAAAGAATTTATACTTTTGAACTATGGTGTTGGAGAAGACTCTTGAGAGTCCCTTGGACTGCAAGGCGATCCAACCAGTCCATCCTAAAGGAAATCAGTCCTGAATATTCATTGGAAGGACTGATGCTGTAGCTCAAACTCCAATACTTTGGTCACTTGATGTGAAGAACTGGCTCATTTGAAAAGACCCTGATGCTGGGAAAGACTAAAGGCAGGAGGAGAAGGGGATGACAGAGGATGAGATGGTTGGATGGCATCACCAACTCAATGTACATGAGTTTGAGTAAACTCTGGGAGTTGGTGATGGACAGGGAGGCCTGGCGTGCTGCAGTCCATGGAGTTGCAAAGAGTTGGACATGACTGAGTGGCATTACTTGAACTGAACTGAACTGATTATATCTACTACTGTGAGCAAGAATCCCTTACAAGAAATAGAGAAGCCCTCATAATCAACAAAAGTGTCTGAAATATAGTACATGCGTGCACCCTCAAAAATAACAGAATGATCTCATTTCATTTCCAAGGCCAACCGTCAACATCACAGTAATCCAAGTCTATGCCCTAACTGCTAATGCTGAAGAAGCTAAAGTTGAGTGGTTCTATGAAGACCTAGAAGACCTTCTAGATCTAATACCTAAAAAAGATGTTATATTCACCATCAGGGATTGCGGAAAAAGTAGGAAGTTAAGATATACCCGGAGTAACAGGCAAGTTTGGCCTGGGAGTACAAAATGAAGCAGGGCAAGGGGGTAACTGAATTCTGCCAAGAGAATGCACCAGTCATAGCAAATACTCTTTTTCAACAACATAAGAGATGACTTTACACATGGACATCACCAAATGACCAATACCAAAATCAAACTGATGGCATTCTCTGTAGCTGAAGACGGACAAGCTGTATACAGTCAGCAAGAACAAGACCTGGAGCTGACTGTGGTTTAGATAATCACCTTCTCAGAGCAAAATTCAGGCTTAAACTAAAGAAAACTGGGAAAAACACTAGGCCAGCCAGTATCACTTAAATCCCATATGAATTTGCAGTGGAGGTGACAAAGATTCAAGAGACCAGATTTAGAAAACAGTGTGCCTGAAGAACTATGGACGGAGGTCCATAGTATTGTACAGGAGGTGGCGAACAAAACCATCCCAAATAAAAGGAATAACAAGAAGGCAGGGTGGTTATCTGAGGAGGCTTTACAAATAGTGGAAGAACAAAGAGAAGCAAAAAGCAAGGGGGAGAGGGAAGGGTAACCCAATTAAATGCAGTTTCCAAGGATATCTGTAAGAGACAATAAGGCCTTCTTCAATGAACAGTGTTTAACAATAGAAGAGTATGTCAAGGCTGTATACTGCTACCCTGCTTTTTATCTTCTATGCAGAGTGCATCATGCGAAATGCTGGACTGCATGAAGCACAAGCTGGAATCAAGACTGCCAGGAGAAATATCAATAATCTCAGATATGGAGATGACACCACCCTAATGGCAGAAAGCAAAGAAGAACTAAAGAGCCTCTTGATGAAAGTGAAAGAGGAGAGTGAAAAAGTTGGCTTAAAGCTCAACATTCAGAAAACTAAGATCATGGCAGCTGGTCTCATCACTTCATGGCGAATAGATGGGGAAACAATGGAAACAGTGACAGACTGTATTTTTGGGGGGCTCTAAAATCACTGCAGATGGTGACTGCAGCCATGGAATTAAAAGACGCTTACTCCTTGGAACAAAAGCTATGACCAAACTAGACAGCATATTAAAAAGTAGAGACATTACTTGGCCAACAAAGGTCCGTCTAGTCAAGGCTATGTTTTTTCCAGTGGTCATGTATGGATGTGAGAGGTGGACTATAAAGAAAGCTGAGTGCTGAAGAATTGATGATTTTGAACTGTGGTGTTGGAGAAGACTCTTGAGAGTCCCTTGGACTGCAAGGAGATCCAACCAGTCCATCCTAAAGGAGATCAGTCCTGAATGTTCATTGGAAGGACTGATGCTGAAGCTGAAACTCCAACACTTTGGCCACCTGATGCGAAGAACTGACTCATTTGAAAAGACCCTGATGCTGGGAAAGACTAAAGACAGGAGGAGAAGGGGACGACAGAGGATGAGATGGTTGGATGGCATCACCGACTCGATGGACATGAGTTTGAGTAAGCTCTAGGAGTTGGTGACGGACAGGGAGGTCTGGCGTGCTGTAGTCCATGGGGTCACAAAGAGTCAGACATGACTGAGCAACTGGACCGACTGACTGAGTGAACTTATGGAACTTAAAGTTTTGTGCACATGAGAAGACTGAGGATGGGATTCTGAGGAAAATTAATACAGAATTTCTCATCTTTCTAAACAAACCATGGTAGCAATAAGAATGCAATTTCCTGCCCATGTTTCCATTTCCATTGTCTCTCACCAGCACGTAAGAAATTTCTCAGGGAAGTGCTGCCTTTTTCTTTGTATAATCTTTGGATATTCAATGAGTAAGAAGAAAATTACGTTTCCCATTTTACATAATTCACTTGCACATACAGGAAGGATGGTCATGCACAACTGTTCAATGAGCAGGATCAGCACATCCGAATCTATTTACCTATACAACTACTAGCAGAGTAATCCACTTTTAATTCTCTTTGTGAGTAATGAAGTAGACAGTGTTTAAAGCAGAGATCAGAGTGCCCGAAGAGAATTTCCATGGGTGACAAAGGCTGCTAGAGGCCAACAGGAAATACAAGAGAGGCAAAAGGAGAGGGATGACAAATATTCTTACACCTGAACAATAAAGACGAAGGAGAAAGAAGCAACAGACTTAATGGTGTAAATTAGCACCCTGCTCGCAAGTCTTAAATTTTTAACAAGACCACTTTGTCAGAGCCATTCATCAGGGTGAACGCACCAGGGCTTTGGCGACAGACCTGGAATCTATTTACCCACGATACTGGCAGGTTATCTAGATGAAAGCATGAAGCCAGAAAAATCAGGTCTTCTGCTGGGACTGCCATGTACGTCCCAGAAAATGTTCTTATGTGGCTCTTGTTTCAGTCTCGGGTCATTTACCCCAGGCTGGCCTGTATTGATCCCTTTTTCCCCCTATTAAACTATTCCAGCCTCTGCTGTTTACTTGGAATGAATATCACATTAAAATGGAAAATTGGACTTCGTCCAATTTAGCTTTAGCCAGCTGAAACAGTATCAATGGAAGAAAATGATGCTGTAATTTTCTCGTCTGATAAAATGTGGCTAGAAATCCATGCAGAAAATGTAGTAATATTCATTAAAATGAAGAATATGCTAGAGTGAATAGTAACAGTTTGCTTTTGAAAGCACTTGTTAAAATATCATTAGATGTTCAATAATGACTAAGATGATGTAACAGAGATGTAGAAACAGGGATGCTGAGCTTGATGGCTTTGAACTCTGAAGTGATCTCTTTCTTAGATTCCATTATCAAGCTGACAATCACAAAGGATAATTAAACAGTATCCAAGCTATCAATCTACTCTGAAATGCTGAATTTCATCTTGAGCTGCACCAAGAAAACCACGCGGACGTGCATGTGTCAGTGCGGGCTTAGCCTGAGCGCGATCAGCAGCTCTGAAAATGGAGGGAAAACGCAGCTGAACGCTGTGTGCGGCTCCTCAGGTTTCCAAATGAAACCCGTTAGCTGTACACTTGAAAGAAGAAGAAGATTCATTACACTAAACTCACAAGACATTTACACATTCACCTTTATGTGAAAGTTTGTGATAAAACAGATGAATAAATGGATATTCAATGTTTAGGAGAATTAAGATAAACCGATAAACTTTGGAGGCAGCTTTGAAAAATACAATCCCGTAAACGTGTTCACAATCCTCTAAAAGGAAGCAAGTAGGACAAAGTGGGTAAGTGGGCCAACTCTGAGTCAGACGGACAGCAACTGAAGCCTGACTTTGCTGGGCTAACTGTGAGACATGGGGCAAAACACTTATCTTTTCTTGATTTCTTCACCTGTAAAATGTGAATCATGATGATACCAACCGTGCCTAACTGCTGGGAGTTAATTCATGCAAACATTTAGAACGGTCACAGAGGCACAGTAAACAACTCAATAAATGTTAGACATTTTTTAAACCAAAAATCCCTATAAGAAGATACTGGAAGACAGAATAAAAGGCTGGAAAGAGAAACTCTAAGGGAAAATCAGGAGCGTGAGTCTCGGTGTTATTAAGTCTTCAGTGCTCACGAAAAGAGCGCATTTGTGTAATAGAAATGACCTACAGGGACATGTGAGGGCAAGGTACTAACTATTTCTATACATTTGGTGGCCACGCGGCTCCAACCACAGAATTCCCCAGGCGGCACTGTTATGACTGCCATGGAGCGGCCTCAGGGAAAGCGAGAGTCCAGTGGCCTCAAGACGGTTCAATACCCACGGCAAGGAGATAAGGAACTGCTTTACTGCAGTCAACCAGTAACTTTTCTGAGTTGATCATTTATCATGATGCACTTCTTCTGAAGTCCTGAAATGCCTCAGCCACATACTGTCCTAATTTCTTTAATATTTCTCTCCTTAGGAGTGTGGAGGTAGCTTCAAGGAGGCGAGAACAAAACGCTAAGTAGGCAGAGAGTAAAAGTGAAGTCGCTCAGTCATCTTCGACTCTTTGTGACCCCAGGGTCTGTAGCCTACCAGGCCCCACTGCACACGGGATTTTCCAGACAAGAGTACTGGAGAGGGCTGCCATTTCCTTCTCCAGGGGATCTTGCCAACCCAGGGATCGAACCCGGGTCTCCTGCATTGCAGACAGACACTACCATCTAAGCCACTAGGGAAGTAGGCAGAATCACAGACTTCTTGCCCTCCTTCCATAAACTAGCTTGTGAAACTATTTTAATCGTTTTCAAATGCACAAGACCTCTTCTTTCCTGTGTATCACAGTCATATATTAAAAGAACACGTCACGTTCACAAAGATTATGTTCAAAAAGAACCTTCATAGTACTCTCACCATTATTCTTAGTTTAATGGAAAGTGACGCATGCTGTTTTTAATTTCATTTACTTCTTGAAGGAAAAATGATTACTTACTTTCCATCCCAGACGTGGTCACCTCGGTGGAAAATCACGAGATTATTCTGAGGGTCTACAGCCACCCCAGAAACCTGGCCTGGTAATAAGTATACCCCAGGCCAATCCAGTGCCTCTTCTACATGGAAATCTAAAAGAGAAACCCATACATTTAGTGTAAAAAAAGAGTTAGTATAACTCCACGAAGATTCACAGCGATTGTAAGAAGTTCATGCAGTTATGTCACTAGATACGACAAACAAACAAACAAATACAAGCATGCTCTACATGACATATACCACATGCACGTGCCAAAGTGTAGCCTCCTGGGCAATGGATAAATAAGTGACTGTGAACCTGTTTGGGGATTAAATGCTCTTTTCCTGTTGATAAGATGCCTTATAAAACCAGCTTATCCTTCAGTCATTAAGGAGCAAATTTGAGACTACCTTCTTCAAGATTCTTACTTTAAACTAGTATCTTTGGAAAATATGGTAATATGGAAAATATCATTTTAACACAAAGCCTTTAAATGAATAGCATTCTTGGGCAAGAAGACTCTGTGTGTGTGTCTGTGTGTGTGTGTGCACAGCTGTCTCTCTTATCTAACTTCTGTGTAAACTGTGGATGTTCAAAATATANAAGACTCTGTGTGTGTGTCTGTGTGTGTGTGTGCACAGCTGTCTCTCTTATCTAACTTCTGTGTAAACTGTGGATGTTCAATATATATTAGACCCTATAAGAAACCATCATTGATAATCCCTTGTACAGGAACTATGTAAGATACCAGTTTCATTTCGCCCAGCCTCAGTGTTCCTATAACAATGGGAATGGAGAGATACTTTTTCAGGGTTTATATTTTACTGTTTCCTAACATGAGAAAGGAAAAAATAACAGACACTCTATGACTGAATGATTTACCAGTTACTCTCACTTCTGTTCAGAATGCATTTATACTTAAGAGAATATCTAAGTTCAATTGTGCTAACCCCTTTTATAAAAATGCTCATGAGTAAAGAGGTATGAGGTACAGAGGAGCTCTACTAACGGATAGAAAGTTAAGAAGATACTGTGAAATCCTCTGTATCAATGGCACCATTTCCTTCTCTCTGAAATGCTTCAGGAGAGATGCTGAGAAGCAAAAAAGCAATTTGAGTCCCTTTCTCCTGCCCGTACACTGGAGGATGTGGCAACATGCAGTGATTCTCAAAGATGAACATTCAAGATTGGAGGAAGAAAGGGACACCCAGGGCTCGCATAATCAGCTTCTGAAAACTTGAGAGGATGCCAGTGTGAGAATAAACACTTTAAAGTAATTCTCTTAACTATAGGAAAAGGAAATAGTACCTTTCCACTCCAAATGTTCTTACCTTTGTAGGTTTAATTTTTTTAAATAAAAATTAATATATCACAATCAATACGATGACTAGAACAGTTTTGCCTATAACCTTTGCTGATACATCTTCAACAAATAACCCCTAAGTATACTGTCTATGTAAGGTATTATGCTAGATTCTGGGAACACAAATACAGCATGGTGTGGAGCCTGGAGGGACTCATAGGATAAAATGAGGGAAAAAAAAACCAAAACAAAACAGAAAGCAAATACGTATGACACAGTGTGGTGCAGGAACACGGGAAAGGGTCCATCATCTTTTCTGAGGCTTGGTTGGGAGAGGGTAGGGATTCTCACTTAAAGGTTTATCAAATTCAGAAGCAGGTAGTCAGAAAGATGAAAAGTCAGGATGTTTATAACTGCAGAATGTGTTTCAAGATCTTTAAGTAATCTGTATATCTTTAAAGACATCCGTATATCTCAGGTGGGGGTATGGAAGTGAGAAGCAGGATTAAACAGACCCCAAGACCTAGTGTAGACTGGAAGAGATATTGTCAAGCACAAGGAAGAGTATGGATTTAACAATGAATGAGAGTAGCTCTATGCTGTGGTGTCTTGATCTATACTATGATTAATTCTGAGGTATGCTGCAAGTACTTTATTAATAGGAGTGAAGCCCAGAGCTTGGGGATAATTTACCTTTGAAATATACTAGAGCACATGAGAATATCATTCTTAATCATGTGTATTTTGCTGTCTTCCTGAGCTGGAGAGAAGGGGGCAGACTTACAGCTGGCATGCCTAAATTGGCACAGCAATGGATATGAGTGGGGCTGCTTGGATGAATAGCACTAATCATCTATCAACGCTTGTCACAGTAGGAGAAAAGGAAGCAAACTGCAGGGCCACCGATGGCTTCAAGCACGGGGTGGCATGGATAAAAGTGTGTTTTTGAAAGTGAACTCAGGAAACAGGGTCTACGAATGATAATTAGAGATGTATAGATGAATTCCCCAAAGAAACTATTTTAAATCATTTTTAAAGTGGCATGAATCTCAGGCCATACTCCATTCATTCTCATTTCAGTTACAGCTGGTCCTTTTGGTGGCCATCCTGCATGCAATCAGCAGCTCCTGAAGGTTCTGGATCTTGAACCTTGAACCTGATAACAACTGAGATACTTAACTGCTTTCATCCGCTTCTCAGGGCCCAACACCACTTTAACTAGGTGAAATTTTGTGAGGGCAGAGATCCTGTCTTATTCACTGTTTTGTCACTAAGTCTTGCTCAGGCCTGGCCCATGGTACTGGCCTAATACATGCACTAAACTCTATGCTCCACTTTCTACTTGCTTATGTTGTCAACTAGCATTTAAACACCCTTAGCATCTTATAGCTCACTGGCACTACGTCTTTTTACCCCTAGCATTGTGCTGAAGACACCGTGAAGAGATTCAAGTAAAAAAAATGTTAATTGGCTAATTATTTTCATTGATGGCAGTCAACAAATGTCATGTTTCCTGGAACTTTTTTATCCAGTGGTCTACAACAAGGACTGGAAGCGAGGCGCTCATGAAGATTTAGAGATGCTACTTCTGATAGAAAATATGTGCTGTCCTAAATAAATATACTATTCTGGGTTCAAATGAGGATTTCATAAAATACATGAAATACTGTGTAAAGAACTTCAGTCTAGCTGTGAATAATCCCATATTATCACTGACCTTAGATTGGTAAACTCTCAAAATCTGCAACAAGCACTGACTAATAGGTTGTTAACAACCTATTCTTTCACTTATAAGAATTCCTTTTTGGTTGGAAACTTTCAAGATGAAAAAGCAGGATAACTGTCTAGGGCACATTTATACACTTTTGGTAAATTTTCAAAACAGTAAAGGTGATACGTGAGGAAATACACGAGGGTTAGCAACGTGGGAAACTTGGCTCTTTCAGTACTGAGTCAGTGCAAAGGAAGAGCTGTTCTGTGCATGGCAAGGACACTCAGAGAAATTATATTAAATTACTTTAAATTTCATTACAAACATCACTGCACATTCATTAAGATTACCTAGCTAAGACCTCAAAACTTTCAGGACCTGAAAACCTAGGTCTCTGTGTTAATTACAAATTCCCAAACAGTTAAAGGAAAACTGAGTTCACATTTCCTTCTGTGAACACTAGCTCTGTGAATTGATGTTTCTGCTTCCAGTGCCGTCTTTTTTCACTATTAACGCAGTTAAAGGCTGTTCTCTTTAAGATAAAGCGATCAAGAATAAAAGCAGTCATGGAGGACTAGTGGTGTATGCGTACGGAATGAATATTAATGCTTTCACAAGCCCTGCCCATCTTTACAAGAGAATTATAGGATGCTCAGACAGAACCCCAGGTTATTTTCTGTATTTATAAAAGAACGATAGGCTTGGGCCAGACTCTGGCCATCAATAGCAAGGGTGATTATTTTCTAACCTTCAAAAATATTTCAAATCCTTATTAAAAACTGTCTGATAAAATGCCTTGAAAATGTCAAGTTTAATTTAGAACCCAAATATTTTTAAACTTGCCATTTTCAAGTCAAGTTTAATGACTTGGAAAAGTTAGAAATTCGAGTTCAGATTCCTCTTAGACTTTACTTAAGAAGTAATTCATTAGCATATATGACTAATGTTGTAAACTGACAATCCTAATTTGAAAATTAAATACAGATTTCTTACATATGACCTTGGGCAAGCCATTCCCAACTCCAAGGGTCAGCTGCGCTAAACTCAGATGTCAAATGATAGGGTTATTTCAGAAGAATCCTTACATTCATTATAAATAAAGGTAAATGGACAGCCTCATATTCTACCATATATTTTTAAAAAGTAACTTTCAGAAAAAATTTAACATTAAAACTAAAATGGTATCACTAAGCAGATTAATGAATTATATCTTGCCCAGAAAGATTAATGTTAGCAATCAATGCTGCTTTCATATGAAATTATTAACAAGTATTTAAAAGGGCATTCCTTTATCTATGTACATAGAACTAACAGAATTAGACAAAAAAATTTGAGGAAAAAATATAATGTCAAACCTAGGCTATGGCTTAACTTTACTGTAACAAGCCTCTTTGTATTTAATCTTAAGGAGAAGATCCTACAGAAATCAGTAGATTTCAACAAGAACAGAATAAAATTGTTGCTTTTTCTACACGAGTAGATTTGCTTTTAGTGATGAAAAGATGCCTTATTTTGGTCAGGGATTGTTATTCATCAGAAGTGCCAACAGTAACTATAATTAACTAAGACTATAAGAGAAATACTTATACTTAAGGGAGAAAGAAAACCAGAATTAATTATAATGTCTTATTTAGTGGGAGGGAAGTGAGTAAGAGAGTTAAGACATAGCCAGGGGCTCAGAAGTGTTAGCAGACTTTCTTTTCTTTTAAAAATTTAACTGCAAGTGAATCTTCACCTTAGTCAAATTGTTTGGATATTGATTGAGAAAGTATGACCAAAGGCAATCTATACCTAGAATTATTACAACTGTAGATAAGATGATGGGAAGGTTGGGAAAAAACAGCTTATCTATCTGTCTATTATTTTACTATGAGACAGAGTAATAAAGTAATTAAAAACCAAGACTGAGCAAACCTGCCTGGGTTTGAATGCTGGCTGACGGAACCGTGGCATTTTGCATTCATGGCACGTATCCTTTCTATGTTTCTATAAATGGGTTTCTTCCTCTATAAATGATTTTGTCATAGATTTTTGTTTTCATTATTCTCCTCTCCTCCAGAGATGAAAACTCACCCTAGTGAATGCTTTATTTAACCCTGGGAATTCTATAAGGCTTGAACCTAGAGCCAGCATGACTGAAATATGTTAAAAGTATGGCTTCTGAGGCAAGAAAAAGTTGTCCATAGAAATTAAGTAAAGTTTAAATGCACCATAAAAATATTTAAAGACTGCACATTCTCTCATCTTGTGGGAGGTATCACACAAATGCAGATGTATTTTCTAATGTCCAAAGGTGTACAGCATATGTCAAATCAGGCTTCCATATGCTAGCAAATAGTAGTCCAATTAAATTCAACAGAAAGAGAATAGCTATCGGTAGTTTTAAATTTATTTTTCAAAGAGTCTAGTTTCCAGAAGGCAACCAGAAAAGAGACTATGATTTTCTTTCTTCTCTATGAATGCTGTCTTAATACAGACATCAAACTAATGGTAGAAACCAAAGTATACTGAGAGTACAAAGGAGTGTATCTGCTTCCCAATTTACTAGGTTGCACTGTCACACTGTACATCATATATTACAGGAAAATATCAAGGCAGATCAATGTAAGTGACCAGTAATTTGAAGAGCCACAAATTCTCATTATGATAGAACAGTGCTAAGTTACATTTTGTTAATCAACTTAGAGTGTCAACTTTTGCAGCTTTCCTATATATTGTAAGAAAATTCGCTCATGGATGCTGCTTAAGCTAAAATAATTAATATTCAGTTCTACTACTTTGGTGTTTAAAATCTTACTCCAACATGACACTAATGATAGCAAGTATAATCATAATTATTATTAACTTATACCACTTAAGTGTTTTCTTCAATTAAGTCAGATATTACATTGTGCTATAGTAAACAGTGAAAGAAAATTGAAAAAATTTTTAGAAATAGCTTATCTAAATGTGGGCTTTGCTACTTTGCATTTAATTTTATAAAAATTTGGAATCAGAGTAGTGGAATAACACTAAAATAAATCATTTCAGAAAGGAAATACATGCACATTTTCTTCCTGTAACTAGAATTTATATTGTATGTTTCTCTAACTCATTGCTTTATTTTAGTGACATTCACGCACATACTTAAAATGAAAGGAAACTTTCTGAACCAGGTCTTGGAGAAATATTTTTCTTCTAAGCACTGCCATTTTTACCACCTTGAAAGGAATGTGGAAACTTGGCCAGTAACTGTATTTTGAGTGTTTTGAGTATTTCTTTCTTAGAAAAACTTAGTAGGTCTTAGGAATATAATTCCTTAAGTCAAATTATGATTTTCACACTGACACTTAGGATGTCTGTAAATGATCATGGTATTATTTCAAACTGAAGAGTCACAAAGGCAAGTCACAGACAACTAGAAACTAAATTTTTGGTGGTGGGCACACTGTAGGGTATACAGAGACAGAAATATAAGGCTGCACACATGAGACATATAATGTTATAAACCAATGTCAGCTCAGTAAAAAAGTTTAGAAAAGATAAGTCATGGAATAAAGCCTGCTGGAACTCTAACATTTCAAACTTGAACAGAATTGTATTCTCACCAAAGAAGCCCTTTTATATTTATGCATTGTTCGGGTTACAATTTACTGTACTTAATACAGAGGTTCAGACAGATAATCCAGTCTGTCTATGAAATAGATAAGGGTATCATAAACTGTTGACTCTTAGACCCTGTGCTCAGAGATATCAACTCAGTTGTTCTTCAGGAGGATTCAGAAGTCTAGATTTTTCATAACCATCCTAGGTGATTCTGATGCAAGGGGAGGTTCAGGGGCCACCTCTTTGGAAACAGTTTTATTAGGTAAATTTAGAAGGAGTTAGAGCAGGGCTGACCCTATTTAAATATGAAGAGGTTAAAAATCTGGGTTCCAGTTAACACCTCATAGAGACTATTAGGCTAGTCCTAATGGACAATGCTTGAAACTTGTGTGTGAGAAAACGGCACTGCATGCTAATTTGTTTTTCAATTATAAATAAAAATCAGTTGGGTGTTGAATAATTTATGGCTTCCTGCAAAGCTGTATTTGAAAACATCATGCTGGCAGCCTGCGCCATTCCATCCCACGCATGGACCGCTGCCATGCACGCACACCCATTACTTTTCTGGAGATTATCTCCACATGCTGTATGATCTGGCTTTCCACATTAGCAAGTAACATGAAACATGATCAATATCACAGAAGCCACGACACAATCAGAGACAAAGATGAGGCATCCATAGCTTGCTGGCACAGAAACCTGAAGGGAATAAGGCACTGTCCTCTAATTACAGAAGCCAGTCCTGGTGAGAAGATTAATCTGATAGTTACTGATTTGCTGGAGGTCCCTTCAGAGATAACCATTCAGCGTTCCAATTAAGATGATAATTGATAATGGAACTTAAGAAATCAAAGTCATAAAAAGGGTTACATTTTACAAGTCAATTGGATGAGAATGTTGGAAGTGTAAGAGTCCTCTGAGAGGAATTAAATTACCTTAAAGGAAGGTGGTGTATAACCATTTTACACACTGGAACTTTATGTATTAGATTTGAAATTTTGGTTCATTCCCAATGTTGATGTGGTTAAGGATTGGTTCTCCTGAATTCCGTATGCCGCCCTTCCCCATATGATCCAGAGAGTTTGGGTCCTGGTAATTCTGGCTCATCAATTGAGCTGAAATGGAATGTATGTAGGATTGGACCAAAACAAAAATTCGAACAAAAGTGATATCTGATAATCCAAATAGAATCTTTTTTTTCTAATGGTAAGTTCCTTTTCATTGGTGAGTTTTCTCACCCATTAATTTTTATTCCCTTCAGATTTTGCTAATGTGGATCGTAGTGCCTCACATTTTATTCTTTAAAAGAAGCACCTAAACGCACCTCCTGTGTGTTCTGGTTCCCAGGTGCCTTCACCAGGCGGGGGCTGCTGTAATGACAGAGCTCTGCTCTCTGCGGGCCTCAAGGTAGATACTAGTCTGTGAAATTTGTGAATTCTGTCTCTGACAAGAATAGCATTGCCCCTCTCATGTTCTGCACTCTCTCTGGAATCGGACCGACCAAGATCCTTCTTTTGGACTACGTTTGCAATCTCAGCTACCAGGTCAGACTCTGATTCTGCCTTTTCTGTAGGATTATATTTATGCACATGAACAACATCTTCCCTTTCTCCTAGCAGCTTGGAAAGTAGTGAATAGAAATCACCTGTGGAAAAAAGAGAAGAGAGAAGGGGTGGGGAGTTGATAAGACTTCAAAATTTACAAAATGTTGTGCCTTAAAAATATCATCACTTGATTCCTGATGATAAGTGAGAGAGGAGGTTGCTCTCAGATGTTGAAGCATGGGGAGAAAAAAAAAAGATTTTCTAGAACAATGAAAAAATAGTAATGCTTCACATTTCATTTCATAAACCACCCATTTGCTTCTGTTATCTCAGCAGCCAATAACACTAAATAACCTCTATTAGCAAACAGTAGAAATAAAATCATGCATATGTGACTACATGGCATGTTTCAATAATGGTTTTCACAAGGCTGTTGGATTGATTTAGCAGTCAGAATTCATCAGTTTTTCAAAATAAAATATTATCAACAGTTACATCAGAAAACAGCTGTATTCACAGGCAAACCCTTTGAAGTTGTCTTTAAAAGCCTATTAAAGCATAATATACAAAAATAAAATGTATATTTTTGAGCAGGTGCTATGAAACTCAAAAAATATAACATCCACTTGGCAACTGGAAAACCAACGTTTTATTATCATTTTGTTAGCTGTGTTGCTGCTGTTCTAAGTAGCTCCAGTTATCCATTTTAAACAAGAAATGAACAAATTCCTGAAAATAATTTTGTGACGAAAGAATATTTTTAAATCGGTTTCTAGCAAGAGAAGATTTTTAACAAACTAGTATCATTGGAATGATTCATCACTGCACTGTTATTTCATGTCTTCCTGTACTAAGAAGTAAATGTGGATATGATAATATAGCTTCATGAAAACAAATTCTTTATAAAATATTATGACAGATTCAAAATACAACTACAGAAGGTTCATGAAGCATTTTAACCTCCATCATTTACAATTATGGCTTCAAGTCCATTCAATCCATTCAGTCAATTGTTGAATAGGAAACATTTATATTTTCAGTGAAATCATAAAGCTGCTTTTCTAACCCAAACCCCAAGATAACCCACAGTTCTTCCTTTTCCTCACCCTATGTTAAGTACTGTTAATGAAACTTATAATTGTGGAGTCCTTTTGCTTAAGCTTTAATTACATTTATAGCATGATCAGATAACATTTATAAAATCTTTTTTTATGATTATCGGAAAACAAAAATAATAACTGGTTTAACCAGGATACATTCTACTAAAGAATATATTATTAAAATATATTGGTGCATATTTGCAAATAATCTTGGTTTAATGATTCAAAGTAGGCTTTCAATTCTTGCTCATGAAAGCAGCTTCTCCCAGGTGAGATCTTCAATCAGAAAATAATTACCACGTATTAGGACCAATATCAGTAAAATGAACAAAGCAAATCACAATGCACCTGATTGTGGTAGGCCACAGTGGCATTCTGCCTCACAGAAGAGAAATAAATCTATTACTGAGAAATTCTCCTGTCCCACACACTAAATATAAATAGCTCAATATGCTATTGTGCAATGAAACATTTTATATAGCGACTAAAAACAAGATGATTTCAGGGACAGATAAAGAACACAATTTTAAAACCTGAATCCATGACATTCGGCTAACGCTGACAAAGGAACACAGGCTTAGAACTAGGCATGGTTATTCAGGTTTGTCAGCAAAAATCTAAAAGCTGTGATAAAATACCAAACACAGAGTACTTGGTTCCTTTGGAATGGTCATTGACAATGATCACCGCGTTAGGAAAACAAAAAGTTAGCAATGTAATATAGGCTTGGCTGCACACAAATGCCCTGGCCTTGTGACAGCACTGCTTCAGCGCAGCAACTCACTTCTCGAGATTACATGCAGGAGACCACTGGATGGCCATCTCCTGCACTCACACGTAAACCAGGAAGGTGTTCCCCCCGGCCCCCACCCCCCAGCCTTTTTCTCTTCTGGTGTCTGAAATATATGAAATCTGGAAATGCTAACCATTTTTCTTAGTCATATTAAGATCCTGACTTATGAAATCTATCTAACCTTGAGTACAACGGATGGAAGAGACTATAAATGGAGGACGTTGGATGGTCTCAACCCCAGTGTCATCTCTCAATATTCTCTTTTTTTTTCTCAGTTTATATTACAGCCATATTAGACTTTACTTGCTTGAATGTCAGCTCTAAGAAGATGCTGTTTCTCCTTCCCAGACATTTTCTCTCCCCAGGGCCTCAACCTTCAGATGTTCCTTAGGCATCACTTGTATGCAAGAAGCCTGCCTGGACAGCGAGATTAGGGTTGCTGCTACGTGTAGCCACAGCTCTCTGCTCTTGTTCTGCATTGCTGTTACTCAGGGTCTGGTCTGCGTTTCACACTAGTGTTCGAATCCAACCCCTGACACTTAATAGCTACTCTGTGCCTTTAAGCCAGTTACTTAACCTTTACAAACAGAAAACAACAGCTACCTTTAAAATTGTTTTGTGGATTTAACAAAGATAGTTAATGTAAAATGCCCAGTCCAGCGAATATCATAAAGCAGATATCACTAAACTGTAGTTATTACAATTATTAGTGACAAAGATATAAACTCCAGTTGCAACATTCATCTGCGTCAATCTACGGTTTGCCTAAAATTTTAAAACATCGGTTCCATTTCTTACTGAAGTACTGGGACTGTTGTCTGGAAAAGAGTCCCCGTTATGTTTACAGCCTCAGTTTTCTCAACAAGTCATCAAGGCTATGTTCATCATTTGCTTCCTGATTTTGCCATAAAAAGGTTGTATCTGTTCTTCCTTTTGCTTCTCAGTCTATTTCTGGAGAAAGAACCATCCCCTCTCCAGTGCTCCGGGTACCAGCCCTCTCTGAGCCTTTGAGAGCCTTTCCTATCTGCTCTTTCTTTCCTTCTCTGACACAACTTCTCTGGCAAAGATCTGACTCAGGCTATAGACACACACACTCCATGTGTGTTTATCTCGAGTGGTCATGGAGGTGAGAAGAGACCTGTTTTGACACACTATGTCTTTCAAGGTTTTCCATTTTCCCTCTTTCTGGAACAAGTTCTAGCACCATCGGCAAGATCTTTCTGTGATAATGGAAACAGTCTTTACCGGTGCTATAGGATAGCTCCTAGACGCAAGGGCTAATGGAGTGCTTGTAATGCAGCTACTACGACTGATTCAAGAGTTGCTGAGTTGTGTCCAACTCTTTGCGACCCCATGGACTATAGAGTCCGTGGAATTCTCCAGGCCAGAACACAGGAGTGGGCAGCCCTTCCCTTCCCCAGGGGATCTTCCCAACCCAGGGACTGAACCCAGGTCTCCGGCATTGCAGACAGATTCTTTACCAGACGAGTCACTAGGGAAGCCCAAGAATACTGCAGTGGGTAGCCTTTCCCTTCTCCAGGGGATTTTCCAACCCAGGAATCAAACTGGGGTCTCCTGCATTGCAGCGCATTCTCTACCAACTGAGCTACCAGGGAAGCCTTAATTTTTGTTTGCTTACTTTTAATTCACTTATATTCAAATTTCAGTCACCACACGTGGTTAGCATCTACCATACTGGGCAGTGTGGGGTGATGCGCTGCTTCATTCTTCCTCACATCCTCTTTCTTCCTAAACTGAAGGTATCTGCTTCCACTCCCTACTTCACTCCTGTGTGGCAAGAGTCACCTAAGAGCTCCTAGTTGCCGAAGGCAACAGACTCTCCATCCTGACCTACTGGTGGCACGTAGCACTTTTAAACTCTCTTCAGAAACTCTCCTTCTAATATGTTCTTTCCAGGTCTTCACCTGTCATCTTTGCTTCCTCTTATTTTGCCCAACATATGGAAACGCTGGTGTTTTCTACCCTGGGCATACTTCTGCTTTATTGACTACACCAAAGCCTTTGACTGTGTGGATCACAACAAATTGTGGAAAATTCTTCAAGAGAAGGGAATACCAGACCACCTGACCTGCCTCCTGAGAAATCTCTATGCAGGTCAAGAAGCAACAGTTAGAACTGAACATGGAACAACAGACTGGTTCCAAATCGGGAAAGGAGTGCATCTATGCTGTATATTGTTACCTTGCTTATTTAACTTATATGCAAAGTACATCATGCAAAATGCCGGGGTGGATGAAGCACAAGCTGGAATCAAGGTTGCTGGGAGAAATATCAATAACCTCAGATATGCAGATGATACCACCCTTATGGCAGAAAGTGAAGAACTAAAGACTCTCTTGATGAAAGTGAAAGAGGAAAGTGAAAAAGCTGGCTTAAAACTCAACATTTGAAAAACTAAGATCATGGTATCCGGTCCCATCACTTCATGGCAAATAGATGGGGAAACAATGGAAACAGTGACAGACTTTATTTTCTTGGGCTCCAAAATCACTGCAGACGGTGACTGCAGCCATGAAATTAAAAGACGCTTGCTCCTCGGAAGAAAAGCTATGACTAAACTAGACAGCATATTAAAAAGCAGAGACATTACTTTGCCAACAAAGGTCTGTATGTTTTTTCCATAAGCTGTGGTTTTTCCCATAGTCATGTGTGGATGTGAGAGTTGAACTATAAAAGAAAGCTGAGTGCTGAAAAATAGATGCTTTTGAACTGTGGTGTTGGAGAAGACTCTTGAGAGTCCCTTGGACTGCAAGGAGATGCAACCAGTCAATCATAAAGGAAATCAATTCTGAATGTTCACTGGAAGGACTGATGCTGAAGCTGAGGCTCCAATACTTTTGCCATCTGATGTGAAGAGCTGACTCATTTGAAAAGACCCTCATGCTGGGAAAGCTTGAAGGCGGGAGTAGAAGGGGATGAGAGAGGATGAGATTGGATGGCATCACCGACTCGACAGACAGGAGTTTGAGTAAACTCCGGGAGTTGGTGATAGACAAGGAGGCCTGGCGTGCTGCAGTCTACGGGGTCGCAAAGAGTCGGACATGATTGAGCGACTGAACTGAAGACCTCTTTCTGTTAAGTAGTCTCAGATACTCACAAAGCTTAAGCTGCTACATTTAACAAATGACTCTGAAATCTGAAGATTTCCTAGTACCGAGATCCTAGTGGTATATAAAACTGTCATCTGGAAATTTCGACTTGGATTGAATATCCACTTCAATGTGACTTTGAACTCAACAGGACCAAACCAGAGCTCTTCCTCTTCTTCCCATACTTAACCTTTTTAAAAAATAGTGTCTCAGTATTAAACCATGTTCTAGGACAATCAATCCAGAAAACTAGATTCATTCTTCTCTCACCAGTGAATCACGAAGTCATTTGATTCACTGATGCTGTATGTCAACATCACTTTTTCCTCCCTACCACAATTACTCATCTGAGATGCTTATCACCCTGTACTGTCATGTTGAAAGACTCTACCCTTTATTCTTCAGGGCAAATCCTCAAGCCTGCCTTTGACAGAAAAATCTGTTTGGACTTGGTATTAAAAATGCTCTGTTTGTGCAAATGACTTGTGATTGAAGGTAGCCTGCCTCCCCTCGATACTCTCTGGGTATGAATCCTTTTCCTCAGCTCTGTCAACCAGTGTGTTCCAGGACAGTATTGCCTAACTCTTCTCTGGGTCCTGCTGCTAAGGGGACCATATAATTTAATTTCCAACTGGGACACATTTGAGAAAGAAAGGGGTGTTATTAATATTTATTCTAGCCATAAACTGGTCCTAGAAAAACTGGGATGTATAATTACCCTACTTACTCCTGACAGAGATAACATATGAGGAAGTACTTTATAAACTGCAAAAGACAGTAATAGTAATAACAGCTAATGTTTTTTGAGAGCTTAGCATGACCAGGTGACTTTACTGGGTACTTCATACTACAGAATACATTTAGCCTCCATGAAGTACTCATTTCAGATGAGGAAACCAGTGGCACGGTACTAAGGTGCACCGCTGTAGGATGCTGAACTGGGCTTTGAAGGAGACAGCCTGGCTGAGGGGCCTGCCTTTTAAGGGTGCTGGATCCAGGTTCCCCTCTCTGTTCTGCAGCAGCCAAAACTCTTCTCTGTGAATTCACCTCAGACCTGTCAATCCTACCATATTAATCTTTTTCTTTCTAAAGCAGTAGTCTTCTGAGAACAGGTGCTCAAGATTTATTCTCTAATTGAAGAAGTTTATTCTCTGTCCTATCCTAGCTTGTCTTTTTCTTACAACTGTATAAGACTCTAATAAATTAATTAATACATACATATACTACAGTGATTTGCACAATGCTGGCCTAAAGAATGACTGGGTTTTGGTTTCAGAAAGTATGAGTTTTCTATTTTCTATTCTTTTTAATAATTTTCACTTACCACTGGCAATATACCTTACATGTATAATAAAATTCTCGAAGGTATTCTAAAAAACTTTTTTGTACATTTAAATTATCTGAGAAGGGACAAGTGGCAAGCTACAAATATGATTTTGTATTAAAAAAACCCCTCTCATTTCTTATTCATTATCATATTTCCAGTGGTTAGTACTGTTCCCATCACAGCAGATATTCAATAAATGATTCTGGAATGAATAATGTTTTAAAAATGCCACTCTTGGCTACTGCATTAGTAAAGATAAAAAATATTTCCTCGATGATTTTAGACTGCAGTGAGTTCCATTTCCTTCTTCTCCTCACTTCAAACTTTGATTCTTATCTTAAGAAATGCAGAAATGCTCTAGGTCTTTCAGTCATTTGGCTAAGTGGGTTTGGTATTTGGGAAACACAAGAGAAGGAGCAGCTAATGCGTCAGGAAACTATGCAGCGTAATGCAAGAAAATCTAAAGCACTGCCAGGTAAACTCCAAGTCTTGCATTAACTATTTCACAGCTCAACAGACATTCTTCTGTTTAGTTGGGACCACTCACTACTCCCTTCCACCAGGATGGAAATTTCTCTGGTTTACTTTGAGAAATACGGTGAGATCAAAGTAAGCGAGAGGGAAACATCCTTTGTAAAACTACCCCATCCTTAAAAAAATATTTTAAGATGATTGGATTAAAAAATAAGTGCCCCTACTTTTAGACACATAGAATCTTAATTCTGGTAGGCATTTTAAAATGATCAAGAATCTCTTGGTAATCTTTCAGAATATAAACTCCCATTTTCCACAGAAATCACTAGTACTTCATTACCTAAAACAAACAGTTCTTGTTACTGCTTATTGCTCTGTGATTTCTATGGTACATGGAGAATAAATAGGATATTCATTAGCAATTTTACAAAATATGCCAAGTAACTAAGCTAATGAGATTATAGCCATGCAACAACAACTATAATAAGAGGGATACAAGGAATGATAAATGAAAGCATTTCTTTTTAGAGGTTCATATCTTGGTTTATGACTCAGGCAGAGCTGACACTTTCCCTTCTGGTTAAAGGTGATTTGGCCTACTGACTGTTTACTTATTACTAACCCACAGATGGTGACTGCACCCATGAAATTAAATGATGCTTACTCCTTGGAAGGACAGTTATGACCAACCTAGACAGCATATTAAAAAGCAGAAACATTACTTTGCCAACTAAGGTCCATCTAGTCAAGGCTATGGTTTTTCCAGTGGTCAAATATGGATGCAAGAGTTGGACTATAAAGAAAGCTGAGCACTGAAGAACTGATGCTTTTGAACTGTGGTGTTGGAGAAGACTCTTGAGGGTCCCTTGGACTGCAAGGAGATCCAACCAGTCCATTCTAAAGGAATCAGTCCTGGGTGTTCACTGGAAGGACTGATGTTGAAGCTAAAACTCCAATACTTTGGCCACCTGATGTGAACAGCTGACTCATTGGAAAAGACCCTGATGCTGAAGGGATTGGGGGCAGGAGGAGAAGGGGACGACAGAGGATGAGATGGTTGGATGGCATCACTGACTCAATGGACGTGGGTTTGGGTGAACTCTGGGAGTTGGTGATGGACAGGGAGGCCTGGCGTGCTGCGGTTCATGGGGTCACAGAGAGTCGGACATGACTGAGCGACTGAACTGAACCCCCAATATCTGTCCTCCTAGCCTCAGAGACATAAAACACAAGATCATGGCAACTAGCTCAAGGATCACAAGTGAAGTCAACGTTATTACGTTTTCCTTCTATAGGACTCATCTGATTGGGAAATGATCAGAAGCATTGTTTTTGCTTTTTTTTTTTTTTTTTTGGAAAATAAGACAAATATAAAAGAGAAGTTAGGAGATGACTTTTGTGACCGCCATACACACTGATCTATATTGGAAACGCCAACTAGGTTACAAACGATCATCCACATCTGCTTATTCTGTTATTAGGAAACCAATTCAAAAGAGCATCCGCTCAGCTTCCCAGAGCCTTGGGGGGTATTTAAAATTGCGTTTGATAGATGAGTTCAATAAATAAAAATTTGTGAGCTGCTCATATATTGTAACAAACCAATAAATTTTTAGTGACTGGAAAGAGAAACAAGACTCGTTTTTTCCTTAAAACAGCAAACTGCTTTGAGAATGCTCGGAATTACCTAAGAAGATGCTACTAAAATCATTGGGACTTTATTAGGGCATGAGAGGAGGGTCCTATTTTGAACAACAAAGGAATTAAATTTTAACCACTAAGCCCAGCCTGTATTTCACTCCTCTCATAAATGGTTTATCAACTGTTACTTTAATAAGCTTCACAGCACACTATTGTCTTTTTAACTTGCAACCTTGTTCCCTTGATTCTGCTTGTTTGATAAAACATGCCAATGGTAATTCATTTTTGTTAGCATAAAACCACTGTGAAATTATTCTGTTTCACAGAAGGTGTCTGAAGACCTTTAACTCTCTGGGGCCATGGAGTGATTTCCCTCTACAAATTGTATTTTTGTCATATTCCTCCTGCCTTGGGAATACAGAAGCTCAAGCTGACCTTTGAGTAGAAAGATTGATTACATGAGGGCATGAAGACTACAATGAGAAGAGTTTGGAGCAAACTGAATAAAACACACTAAAGGCTCTTTCTGCTGAAACAGAAATGCTGTCCAGAGAATAATGTACAATAACAAGGACACACCACTATTGTAGATTTGACTTTCAATTCTGCCTCGAGTTTCTTTTTAAGGCCTAAAATCTTCCCAATACAATCAATATAAATTTCAATGCTAGATCTATGTTTTGAATTTTAAAGAAGAAAAACACTCAAAATTCAGAATTCTTAGCGGCTGGCATTCCTCTTAGTTTCAGCCCACGTTCCTTGCCTAAACAATATTGCCAGAAGGTTCAGGTTGTACCTTTGGTGTAGAGAACGTTTATGAAAAGAATCATAATGCATAAGAAAAAAGAGGAAAAAACATGCCTCAGTTTTCTAAAAGTGCCAGCTAGAACATACAAGGAAGGAATACATTTGTATGTGTCTGCTCTGGAAAATCTCAACACCTTTCTCATTCTGTATAATCTAGGATTCATTTCCTCCACCCAGAATCACTGTTTAATTGGGTTTTATTGTTTAGCTCATTGTCCTTATTACATACACAGGGAATTTTTCACTAACAACATTTTCAAGGCATGGTGACATTTTCGTTTGTTTTGAATATCCGTTAGTGCTTTTCTGCATTCACTCATTCACATAAGCTTACCTGTGGACAAAATGGCTATTTTTAAAGCACTATGGGCACGAATTTACATATATTATGCAACCACTGAAAGTCACGCATGCCAATAATTTGTATAGTTGGAAGAAATACATACGATACAGTATTTTAAAAAGAAGATATAAAAATCTGCATACACGATGATCTAAATATTTCAAAAATAATGTATGTACATATGTATAATACATAATTCACGTACAGGGTGTACATATACATCCATATTTCTAGGGATTATGGATGATTTTCATTTACTTCCTTATAAGCTAAGCTAAGTCACTTCAGTCATGTCCGACTCTGTGCAACCCCATGGACGGCAGCCCACCAGGCTCCCCCGTCCCTGGGATTCTCTAGGCAAGAACACTGGAGTGGGTTGCCATTTCCTTCTCCATTATACTTCTTTATACCTTTCTATAATTTCCATATCTTCTACAATGAATATGATTTTTATTTTATTTTTTTAATCTACTTTTTTTTGCACACACAATTTTATTTGATTGACTATACTTTGAGGTTTTAGTCAGTTATTTACTGCCATTTTATAGATAAGGAAACTGCAGCACAGATATGTAAAGTAACTTGACTGAGATCATACTTCTACTACATTTGCAGAGCCAGTAAAATTAAAGTATTGTTTGTCCACACTTTACACAAGGAGTATCACATGGAATGAACATATCTACATAAAGTTTCAATAAATGTATTTTCCATGTATGTAGCAATATCATTCAAATGTATATAGATAGGAATAAAAACTTATTGAGTGTGGCAAATCTAAAGTTGACATACAAATTTTAGGTATACTTGAAAGTACCTTTAAGGATCCCTTACATCTCCATTGTTTTTTTTTTAATTATTTATTTTTTAATATAAATTTATTTATTTTAATTGGAGGCTAATTACTTTGCAATACTGTATTGGTTTTGCCATACATCAACATGAATCTGCCATGGGTGTACACATGTTCCCCATCCTGAAGCCCCCTCTCAATTCCCTCCCCATACCAACCCTCTGGGTCATCCCAGTGCACCAGCCCCGAGCCAAATAACATTATTTAAAAAAATCCCTGCAGATTTAATTAAAGCCTCATTAAAATGTTTTCCACTGTTGCATGATCCAGGACAACCTGATAGATAAAGACGTGCATATAATGAGGTTCCTCTGGTGTTTCCATAATTATACCTTTTGAGACCGAGTCTGAGATACATTTGCCTTTGGTCAAAATTCTGTTCAAGAGAGAGCAAAGGCAGACAAGGATCCTGCAGCAGGCTGGGCAACTCTACAAGGACTCACACAACTCAGATGTCGCTTTCAAACTTGCAACCTTGTTAGTTAATTTCTAACCAGGATGAATATTCTGGAAAAAATTAATAGCTAGCATTCTTAGTGATTAGAATTTCAAAGAAAACAAAATATTATATTTTTCCCGGGGAAACAGAGTATTAGATAAACCTGTGTTAAATAGATTATTGGTTTGCTTTGATTTTTTTGTTTTCTCTCCATGCTGGGGGTACTTACCACTTCCTGTCCATTTCTGGCACGGGTACAGTTCTTTTTTTCAGCCTGTGGCATATGAGCATTTCTCTGTCTCACCCCCCTTCTTTTTTTTCACTACCTCAATAAAGGTCATCCCTTCTTTCCAACATAGCATTTAAGATTATATATCATGACCTTTATCTTTCTGTCTGCTTTGCCAATGTATTAAGACAGGAAGCAGGAAAAAAAGTTGTTTGCACTATCCAGGTAGGACTTTCTCCATTTAGCCATTGATGGGTTCAGAGCTTGCCTTTGGGTACATGTCCTCTAATGTTTTGGGTCTTTTCTTTCCTGCTCCTTAACTGTTCTATTTCCAATGGGAGTTTTATATCCATGTGACCAACATCAATGCTGTCTGTTAGTTTATGGCTAGCACAACTGAAATAATTCAGGACTTTTATTTATCAGAGATTTAAAATGTTGAAAGAATCAATACAACTAGGAGGAGTATTTGAACATAAATTGTTCTGGCCAGAACACCAAAATAAGGCAAAGGGTTAAGTCTGAGGACTTTCTTTTAAAATCAGCCTACATGGTGTAATTTATTTGAATAATTAGAGCCCTCCTATCAGCTACTTGGTCAATTTAACACCCCAGGGAATGAATACAAATAGATATTTTGTGCAAACAAACATCTCTGAGAAAAATAGGACACTCTCTCAGTAATGAGTAGATTTGCCCTGTGTATTGCAAGGAGATAGATTGATCTCATTAGTGAATCAAATGGATGATGTGTACAAATACACATTTGAAATATTTCTATATTTCTCTTTAAATTCTCTTCAGGCTGGTGATCCCCCAAAGATCAGCAGAAGAATAGAGAGGCTACATTGGCCACTGAAATGGCTTTTGGTGAAGTATTTGTCTTCACATAATCTAGGAGGTAACATTCTGATGGACCCACTAATTTCAGCATATAAATACCATAGCTTTTTTCCTGCGGTATGAACTGAGTCAGCGTAATGGTTTCTTCCTCCCAAGTTAAATAACTTAATAGCATTTTTATTCATAAGTAGAATAAAATGGCAACTACAGGAAAATAATTTATGTATCCTTAGAATTCTTCCTGAAACCATTAAGACTATCCTGGGTATATAGCCCAATATAAATATATAAGCATATGTTTAAACTTCTTAATATTATATGTATATGTTATCAAACAAGAAGAGTAAACAAACAGCAATATATAAAAGTATATCATAGCATTTGGTTTTTAGGCATATATATTACCTCCTTAAATCTTTCTGTTTGAAAAGAACTGGTTAAATGTAATATTTAAGGTTACTCTGCTAATAAGACCTCTAGGTTTCTAATCTTTCAGGGGTTTCAAAGTCTTCCTTGATCAACTCAACTTCAAAAAGAAAACATAGTCCAGCCTCAGTTTTGACTGAAATATTTTACAAGCTGAATGGACTAAATGGGAGTCTCATTCCTTACTGTACCAATATGTTGCTGTTTGGAAATGTGTTCTAAGATGACTCCAATTCTTTCAAAGACATACAGTTCAAACAGTGTGTGCAATGTCAAAATAATTCATTTTAAGTCTGATTAAATTTCTGGACAGTTAGGGTAAACACTTAAAGCTACTATGTTTAGGCTATAATTATTGATTTCCTTACAAAATATATACAGAGCATTGATAAACTTGGTTATTTTAAGTCATACTCAATAGTTCAGTATGAACCATTTAGCATAAATTATTTAGTATAAAGTTATCTCCTTTTTTTATTTAATACAAAATAGAAACAACTTTGAGCTAAGTTTTTAGGTCACTTTGCTAGAATGAGATGTTATGGAACATACTCTGTATAATTTCAAAATTTTTATGTTACAGTTTACCCTATTCCCCTTTCAGAATGCATTTTTTTCTTTAAAAAGCCTGAGTTTTTAATTTTGCAAATGCTACTTGTGTAATATTATTAGCATATAGTACATTTGTTATAAATGTATCTTTGACCTAGACCTAATAAAATACATTTTGAATAATTCCTATATTG
>SJYQ01002372.1:171438-229229 GCA_006410935.1 Redunca redunca | reverse complement strand
TTAGTCGGAAAAGTAATGTCTCTGCTTTTGAATACACTATCTAGGTTGGTCATAACTTTTCTTCCAAGGAGTAAGCGTCTTTTAATTTCATGGCTGCAATCACCATCTGCAGTGATTTTGGAGCCCCCAAAAATAAAGTCTCACAATGTTTCTACCATTTCCCCATCTATTTCCCACAAAGTGATGGAACCAGATGCCATGATCTTTGTTTTCTGAATGTTGAGCTTTAAGCCAACTTTTTTGCTCTCCTCTTTCACCTTCATCAAGAGGCTTTTTAGCTCCTCTTCACTTTCTGCCATAAGGGTTGTGTCATCTGCATATCTGAGGTTATTGCTATTTCTCCCAGCAATCTTGATTCCAGCTTGTGTTTCTTCTCATATTTAATATTTAAAAAGAAATATGTATCTAGGTTAAAATGTCATCATTAAGTTTATTGATATATTTTGTCTTAAATTCACTTTTTCTAATGGTTGTATTTTGAGTTGAACCTCTGGTTAAAAAGTGTCCTGAATTTTTTAACTATGTCTTGTCAGTTAACTCTGATTGCTCTACCTAAGCTTTCTCCAGTTCTAAAATTTCTAGCTTAATGCAGAGTTAAACTAGGACTGGGCAGAAGAATCACTCAGCTGAAAATCTTACTGGTAAGGCCACTGATGGTACAATTTTCCTGTAAGCCTAGTTTCCAGGTGGCTACAGAACAAGCAGGTTAAAAACTGGGAGCCCACTGTTCTTCCAGCGTATGGAGGGGACATCTTCTTGCCCCATAAGACCTCTGGATAAGTGAGACTTGCGTTTAAGTTAGACTTTAGGCTCAGGGCTCAAATCCGTGCTAGTGGGAGTGATGTTTGTGTATGTGGGTTGGGGGTTAGATGGGAACAGAGAAGAGAGAGAGATTTACAGAGTATCATTTACTTAAAATGTGCTTCCCAAGGGGCGCAGTGGTAAAAAATCCACCTGCCAATGCAGGAGATGCAAGAGACTCAAGAGACGTGGTTTCGATCCCTAGGTTGAGAAGATCCCGTGGAGTAGGAGATGGCAACCTGCTCTAGTATGCTTGCCTGAAAAATTCCGTGGACAGAGAAGCTAGGTGGGCTACAGTTCACGAGGTCGCAAACAGTCGGATATGACTGAGCCCACACAACACGTTTAATTTAAAACACATCATAAATAGACTAGTTTTCTCTTTTTATTGGTTACATTCTCTACTGTGATACTATAGTACCCTATGGAGGTGGTATTCTTTATTTTACAAAATGGATGCATTGTTGTTATTACCGAAAAGCATACTAAGTGCTATAGGAATGCTATTCATTATTATGAGGATTTCATTCATATTTAAATTTATCCAAAATTTCCTGCTTTCTTAGTATAAATTAAATATTCAAAATATAGATTGACCCATAAGTTAATTACCTATAATTTCTTTCTACTTCGTTTATATTACAAAGTGGGATTTCCTTTAGCCCACAGCACATTTACAAAAAGATAGATTGGTATAGTCATTTTAGGGTATTATTTTAAAGCAAAATGCACACTTGAAAAAAAGACTAGAATTATTTCAGACTCATGAAACTGAAAGAGTCCCCTAGAGATCACGTTGGCCTCTCATCCTGGTACTATAACAAGTCATTAATTTCCATGGCTGATATTGTTACACGGGATACTCAAAAGATAGAATCTGGCAGAAGTTACAAACCCTCCCAAACTGTAAAGGTACCTCTAAGCAAAAAAAAAAATTCTACTTATTTCACACTTGAACTTGAAAACTAATACAAAGAATGTGTTGAAAGGGACTTGTTTTACTCCTTTGTTTATTTCAAAGGTTAATAAAATAACGAATGGCATTAAATAAAGTTCCAGAGACACTACACTTCATGTCTTTAAAGATTGTTAGTAAAGTGAATGATTCGACTTTTTCAAATCTAATTATATCTACTTTGTCAATCCTTTTGTTACCATTTTATGCAACTCAGTAATTGTATTGCTTTCCTCACATCTCTTTCTTAAATTTAACAAATTCATCTAAAACCAAATCTGTTAAAATTTCCTTGTTTAAATCGATAACTTTTTTCTATTTATCATTGGTCTCAAAATTGATGCTTATTAATAAAAAACCCTTTCAGGCTGACATAAAAAATCCTTTTCTACCACCTCAAATGCTTTTACTTTTCATTCACCTGCCTTAGTACCTTTTCTGTATCCCCTAACAACCGATAGCTAGCGCTGTCATCGTAAGAATCATCTGTGCATCTAACGCTTATTTTCAGATGTCTACTCTCTGTAACTCCTCTTTGATCAAAAGATAAATGGTTTAAAGCTCCATCTTCTAGGTGGTGTCAGTAAATACTTTATAACCTAGTTTAAAATGGAAAGGAGGCTCCTTGGTTCTTTTCTAAAAACATGATAAGAGACTTTTATCTTTCATTTTTAATTTAGGCAAACCCTTTTTGAAAGAGTTCATAGTGCTTTGAAAAATGTACTTGGTGTTATAAAATATACTTATTTCAAAGCAGCTCAGTATTTTGAAGCTTACTTAAAAGTTGTACATTCTCATAATGAATACATAAGGGTTTTAACAGGTAGGAAAAAAACATCCTGGTTCTGAGTAATTAATGGCCACCATTATATGCAGAACCTATATATTCACCTAAATTTGAACATAGGGCAAAAGGACACTTGAGAAAAAAATTATAATCATTACATTTTTCTTTATTAAGATATACAGGAAGTAATATACACTCCTGTGGCAACTATAATATGTAGAGGTGTGATCCTAAAGGTCTTGAATAAGCAGGAAGATAGGAATTATGAAAAACTAAGCCCATGTTCTGCAGTTTGACCAACTCAATCAGTCCTAAAATCATAAAATGCTAGGGTTTGTTTTGATTGTTTATAATAGAGAAAAATACGCCATTCATTCATGAAGATAACTGTCACTTATAACCATGCCTTGTCCTAATAACGTATTTTTAAATAATGGAATCTGTGGAGTCATACCCAATGTGTGTGACTTCTGTCCTCCCTTCCCCAGTGAACACACATCTTGCTGCCAGTATGTCACCAAAACTAACATCCACTGGGTGCTCTACTGGGTAGAAGGCCTGCAAAGAAGACAAAGACAACGATTCATTAAAGTTATCAACAAAACCCAGAAACTCACGCTTAATAACGTGTGGCTTGGGGCACCCTGGGTTGAGAGGATGAAGACACACGCATTCACAGACACACTTCACCACCCTGCTTAGAAATACTCAGAGAACTGATAAGGAACCCATCAAATTGGAAACAATTAAAAAAAAAGAAGTTAAACACAGCTTAGACATAGAGTAAAGGTAGATTTAGAGATGTTTAGATTCTAGAGAAATTCTTAAGGGCTCTATAAGGGCTTTACAAATTACTACCTGCTGATTAATAATTTTTTTCTCTCAAAATTGTACTAGATTCCACACACCTGTGGCAGCTGGGGGCTTTGGCGTCCAATCAGTGTCCACTGTCCATTTCTTACTCTGTATCCACTGACTACCTTGCCTGTAATGAACACAAATTATAATTGTATAAGGTATTAGAAAGATAAAAGGCATTATTTGTTTTCTTATTGCAAAATAAAATATAAATATTTTCAGAAACCCGAATGCTTGGCATTTTAATGAAAACAATATGATGAAAACACATGCAGAAGTTTAAGGTACTGCACAAAACCTCTTACACTGAAACAGATGAAACAGATTTCACGTCAGATATAATCTACACATTTTACATTTACAGCATTAGCAAGCACAGTGGCATATCATTTACTACGTAAAGTTCTTACCTAAATGGTGAGTGTGAACTCTGTAGGCAAAGACATGCATTGGATACTTTTTATAATGGCATGAAATATCAGAATTCACCACTGTTAGAAAAGAAAACACAGAAAAAAGTCATTATTCAACTGGAAAATAACATTACTTTTGAATAAAAGTATGTACAGAGTATTGACAAGCAGTTAAGCATGGGGTTTTTGAGTAAACACAAACTCATGTACTCAGAGGTATTAAGCACTTACTGTAGGCCAGCTTCTTACTAAAATGAGTTAAGAACCCCTTATATTCTGTTTCACTCATAAAATAACTAGAGTCAAATCAACATACATTGTCAGTGAAAACCCAGGCTTAATTTGATACCTTCATCATGAAATTTGTGCAGCTGAAAAAGCTTAAATATTGGTTTTTATTTTTAGAACAGAAGGATTTTTGAAAAATTTATTTCAAACACCTAAGATAATGAGATTGACAGTTCCTGTTGAGAAGGAAATGTTTCATATACTTTTCCTTCCTTACAGTCTGACACATGGTTTTCAATAAATGTCTTTTTAAAATTAGACAGTGAAAAGTAACAACATCATACTTGTCATTAACTTCAACAGATCCCCAATAAGAACAAATGAATAATATGACACTCCCACCAAAGGATAAGATATTTACAGCACTAAATAATATTACACTCATTCTAATAGTTTTTTTTTCCCCTTTGGAAATTTAGGAGAAATCAGCTATTATACCCATTTTACAAATCTATGTTCAGACTGGATTTGCTAGCTTTTGATTCTTAATCTGATATTCTCTATAAGTTTATGCCACAGTATGATAAGAACTATTTTTTGGCATCTGAAGAACGGATGATTTATTTGTAAAATACTCAAGAATTATATTTAAATTTATATCACTCACTACCTCCCTATGGACCTCAATTCTTGGCATAAAACCAGAAAATAATAAACTGCTGGCTTGGAATAACACAAAAACCTATTTTAACTCTGAGGATAATAAAGAACTGGTTTATTTTCCAGGGATTCAAAAATATTGGTCATTTCAAGTGTTTATAAAAGATGTTCTGTAAATCCATCCTTAAAGATTAGGTAATGAGGTAATGGTAAATTCTAAAAGATCATTACTCACCTTTCCCTCCTGGTGGTATAACAGTGTCAACAGACATCATAAGGTACATGCCAGCAATTAAAGGCTGTCTGCACAAAATAATAACATTTATTTCAGCTATTGGAAAATGTCAAAACAATTGCCTTGGAAAAATAAGGTATGCTAAGTCGCTAAGTTGCTTCAGTCATGTCTGACTCTGTGCAACCCCACAGACGGCAGCCCACCAGGCTCCCCCGTCCCTGGGATTCTCCAGGCAAGAACACTGGAATGGGTTGCCATACTTCAATGCATTGATCTATAAAATATGATTCATGTGGAAATTAAACTAATATATGGGGAATGAGGTAGAATATATATATTTTTCCTGAGAATAACTTATTTTCTTGGGCAAATACCTGAATACACATTTTTGTGACACGGTAAATGTTTCTACATGTGTGTGTGCGCTAAGTCAGTTCAGTTGTGTCTGACTCTTTGTGACCCTATGGACTGTAGCCTGCCAGGCTCTTCTGTCCATGAGATTCTCCAGGCAAGAATATTGGAGTGGGTTGCCATACTCTCCTCCAGAGGATCTTCCTGACCCAGGGGTTGAACTGGCATCTCATAAGTCTCCTGCATTGGCCAGGGGGTTCTTTACCATTAGTGCCATCTGGGAAGCCCATCTCTAAGTGGCTCCCGTAGTGGTTAACATGTCAAGTGGTTATATGTCAAGTCAGCAAGGCTGTAGTGCCAAGATATTTGGTCAAGCACTAGCCCAGATGTTTTTATAAAGGTATTTTTGAAGCTGTAATTAATATTTAAACCACCGACTTTGGGTAAAGCAGATTATGGTCCAAAATATGGATGAGTGTCTGAAGAGAAAAGACTGAGGTCCTCAGAAGAGAATGGAATTATGCCTTTGGACCCAAGATTGCAACATCAGTTCCTGCCAGGATTTCCTACCTTCCATCCTGCCTTGAGTATTTTAGACTGGCTAGATCTCACAACTGTGTGGGCCAATCCCTTAAGGTACATTTCAGTTTCTCTTTCTCTTTCTCTCTCTCATACATTCTACTGGTTCACTTTCTCTGGAGGACCCTGAATGATACAGCTCCCAATGACCCACAGCTCTGACATCCTTGCCCTTGTTCAATCGTCTTCCCTTGATGCAGGCTGGACCAAGTAACCTGACCCAGTAATTTGTTATCTCTAACAAAAAGAATATAGCAACAATAACTTTTCTTTTGTCCACTGGATTCAGAGTACGAAGACCTGTGGTCACCACTTTCTTGACCTATCGGACACACATTAGTAACTTCTGAGATAAGAAAACAGAAGTGCTCTGGCTTCCACCTTGGACACCCTCTTGCGTTTCCCCTGGCTGATGGTGAGGGGCAGACAGCAGCAGCCATGTTGGGAGCTGCCCTGTTTAGAGCCCACACAAGGAGGAAACGAGGGGGTCCTCCAGCCCATGGCCAGCAAGGAACCGAATTCCGTCAACAGTAGCGTGAGAGAGCCCACAAGCTAATCCGCCTCGGTCGAGTCTCCAGATGGCTGAGACCCTGGCCAAGATTCTCACTGTGGCCTTTGTGTCAGACAACCAGCACCCAGCTAAGCTGTACCCAAATTCCTTAGCCACAGGTAACTGGGACAATAAATGCTTGCTGTTTTAAGCCGCTATGTTTAGAATAATTTGTTATACAGCAGTAGATAACTAGCATAGTGGATTTCCCACTTTTAAGCTCTTGAAGATCTTAAAAGCTGTCACTCAGCTAGGATAACCGAGGTACTTACGGCAGGCGTGTGAGGTGTAAGGAAACACCAGAGCAGTCCTTGTGATTATCTGAAAATACACACACAAAATACACATCTTAAATATGAATAATGAATTTCAAACTAAAAATGTTAATAACTCAATATTAAATTTAAAAACCCTACATATTTCGCTTCTATGGTATTTTACAGTTTACAGAGTACCTTCATACTCATAAAATCCATTTAATTCCAATGTATCACAGAGCAACAACAGGACTATCATTTCAAGTAGTCTGTCGCTTTTTCTTGACTCATCAAACTGACCGGTTATTTGCTTCCTAGCAGACACACTAAAATTCTAGTCATAGGCTCACAAAAGAAAACTATGCCCACTCTCAACAGACTATCTGTATTGTTGAAACATCCAGAAAAGCTCATAAACTGAATTGGTTTTGTTCTATGGGGATCCAAACAGTTGGCTTTTCTACTTTTCAAAAACTGAATCAGTCCATAATTTGGGCTTTCAAGGTATTACCATTTATTAGTCTGTAATGTCTCAAATTTATGTATAGAAATCACCTTACTTAGTTTCTAAGCCTCACTCAATCCTACCTTCTAAATAGGAACCTGAAGTTCATTCTTTTTATACCCTAACTTTAGTGGAAAGTGTTTGAGTATCTCTGTACCTTTGCCAAGGACACTTCAGAGACCTCTTATACACCCTCTCTCTTCTTTCTTCCTTTGTCTTTCTCAGGTAGAAAGAAGATAGAAATGTAAATCACCCATCCAAATTCTTAACTCTTTTGAACTTGCTGATCTTTAACCACAGACACCATGAATAGTAACTCAGACTTACTCATTCCTTCCATTCCTGTATATGTTAAATTCTTTCTAAGCATTTTGTTCTAAGGAATTATAAAACCTTATATCTCAACTTTGAGTTGATTTTAATATAACTATTGAGTGTATACAAGAATGATAGATTTATATTAGAAATTAGGAAGTGAAGTATACTAATAAATAACAGCATATAATTTTTTTAAGAAAAAAATTTCCTTTCATCTGTGATTCTCATAAGAAAAGCAAAGGTAACCTCACATAAAAATGTATAATAACAGGTAACTTAACTAGTAAGACAGACATGTTGATTTACCATAGATAAAGTTTAGACACAGTATAAAAAATCATGTTTAATACCTCAGTAGTAAAACACAAAGGAAACTTCACTGTATAGTATTAAGCTTGATCTTCACAAAAATAGTACAGAAATAAATGCAATGATGAACATTTTATATTTAATTTTACATTTAACATCACATTAGTGTCAATTTACAAAGAGACTTTGTCCACTCTCCTAAATCAATTTCAGTGACATCCTATTTTCATAATAATTTCATTGAATTCTTTTTTAAAAAATTTCAACTGAGTTTTTTTTATCTGTCATGTGTTTATTTTTATTTTATTACTTTTTTTTTACTTTATTGTGTTGGTTTTGCCATTTATCAACCTGAATCCGCCACGGGTGTACACATGTTCCAAATAGATGAGAAAACAGTAATAAACAAAAGAATGAATACAACAGGTTTATCTTAATTTTTGCCTATGCTTTAGATATAGAAAGGAGAATTGAATATTGCTGTTTAATTTATTTAAATTGTTTATGGTTGAGAACAAGTTTTCCTAAGTGCACTGATTGAGACTTTGTAGATACATCTACTCTGTACTACTTTCAAAATGATTAGCCATTGGATTCACTCAGAATTATCTAAGTATCTCCACTGATCAAAAGAGAATAGTGGAAAGTATATCATTCATTTATACCAAATGAATTCCACACTCCAGAGACTCACCTAAATAGCTAAGTTGTTTTCAGAAAACATTTATCCTGTGTATAAAAAGCTATCTATTGTCTAAGGGTATTTCGAGAAATGGTGATCATCTGTTCAGTGAATGTACTGAACTTTGCTATATTCTCCCCAGTTGGGACACAGTGAAAGCAGCAGGTCCAGATCGCCTGCTCTCATGGTGTTTCCGCTCCAGTGGGAGTGGAGACACAGGGGAATGGGGTAGGATGGACAAGGAGAAACAAAATACCAACCAAGCACACAAGCATGATAAAATCACACCACGAGCTCAACAGGATAAGATGATCCTGGGTAGCTGTTTTACCTGCTGAGGTCCAGGAAGGATACAGTGGCCAAGAGGCAGGAGACTGCCTAGGCCATGCAGAGTATCTTAAGATTCTGGGTTTCATTTTCTGTCTCCCAAGAAGCTGCTGGAAGATTTTAAGCAATGGAGGACAGGATCATAGAAGCTGTCCACTTACCACATTACCTGGTGCTTACAGATGACTCATTAATTACTGAATGGTCGAGTTTTGTAATTTTTTATTTTAATTAATAATTCCAGGTGAGAATTTCTCCCACTCCCCTAATGTCCAACCAAGCAAAAGGCTCTAAGCACAATGAGAACTGTCTCTTGGTTTTATATTATACTCTTGCTTTGAAAGAATCAAGTTAATCACATTTTGATGTTTAACTTGGCTAATATTCTTTACCATGATTTCAAAAAAACTCCGTGAGAAAAATAAATCAGTTAATTAACACATTTCGGCAACTATTAAATAATTTATCATTAAAGCTGAAATATGTCACCAAATCATAAGTAGTAGGAATGTTATTAACAGTAACATGCCAGCTATTGCCAGTAACTGATCATCCTCTTAGATAACATTCTTGATTAGAATTGTCTAAACTGAGTAGATTTTTACTCAAAAGCATGAAAGTAAGTAAAAAATAACTTTTAATTTGAAGACATTTTCTAAGCACACATCAAAATTTTCACCAAATTAAAAGATAGAAAATTAAATACTTTCTATATAATTGCTACTTGCTTCCCTACAGAGATTTAAAAGTGATCAATCAATGCCATATTCTGTAAGACAGTCAAGGATATCACACAAAATAACTAATCAGCTAAAAACTCAAGTAGTAATATAAGAAGCTCAACACATTCTGGAGAAAAATATACTGAACTTCTGACTTAGGTATTATAATGACTTTAGGGAAAATTGAATCTCGAGACTTTTAAGTTTTGTTTTATAGAATGTACATCTTGTACAGAGCTTCCTAGGTAGCTCAGTGGTAAAGAATCCACCTGCCAGTGCAGGAGACGTGGGTTTGATTTCTGGGTTGTGAAGATCCCCTAGAGCAGGAAATGGAAACCCACTCCAGTATTCTTGCCTGGGAAATCCCAGGGACAGAGGAGCCTGGCCGGGCTACAGTCCATGGAGTCAGAAAAGAGTTGGACACAACTCAGGGACTAAACAACATCAAAATCTTATATGGTTAGAAAGCTAGCGAATATACAAAGTGAAAATCTTACCTGTTTAACAAAAAGCTCCAGAAATCAAAATATACAGAAGGAAAACCAGTGAAGAAACACACTTAAAAATCACACTAAACAGAGTTCCTTAGTCGTGGCTGAAAGAATTTGTTTCCATCAAGTTTATCTTTTGAAATTGATCCTCTGAGTCAGCAAAAAATGAGGCAATCTAAAAAAAGTGCTGTGTGCATGTGCCTATGAGTGTTTAGATGTTATGTTTTATGCTTTAGATAGAAACATCACACTTCAGATATATATATCATTATTTATCCATGGGGTAACAATCATAAGACCAGCTGAGTAACTGGAGGAAATTCTTTAACTTAGTAATGGATAAATAGTTTAATGATATTTTAGTTGAGCAACATGCTAAGAGTTATCACAAAGTAAAGAAAACACTTATAAAGCATATTCATATACATTTTTGATATTATTTGAACCAATGGCTATGAAAATATATTCATTATTTCAAAATCAAATTTTATTATTGTACATCATTATGATTTCTTCCAGTTTGACTTTCTACAGTTTGACCTATATGTTTGCATATACATACATTGAGAAGTTTCAGCAAGAGTAACCTGAACTCCCTCAGACAAGGTTGTCTGGAGGTCTGGAGGGCTCCAGGAGCCATAGCTATTCCTATTGCAAGTGGCAGCTTTGGAGAGAAGCATATTTCAGCCTAGCATCTGGTGTGGAGATTATGACCTTTTAACTCCAACATGATCCTAGCCACAGTTATGCAATATTATTTCTATAACCTCCACACTGATCTTACTTCTGAACTCAGAAACTTCCGCTGGTTTTGCATATTTTACTGATGATTTCCAGTGGGCTCTGACTTTGCTTGCCCTTCTATTGTAACATGGCACTTCAGCCAGAAGATATGAAGCCTCATAAGAATTAATTCATTTCAATTCAGTAGGCTATAAATGAAGTCTGTCTCTTCAAACGGATGATGCTTTAAAGGTTTATTATCATAAAGAAACACATCGGTGCTTCTGCTAATATTTTACCACACACGATGAAAAAAATGCAATCAGGACTGAGACAGTTAAGAAAGGTACAGAAAATGAATTTGAGTATCCAAATCACATGCTGGTTGAAAAAGCTAGTCGAAAATTGTAATTCTGTGACTAGGATAAAAGTAAACAGAAGAGAGGCGAGGAATAGATGGAAAAATTGAAGCATGCCAGAAGACCAGAGAAACGGAACACCACAGCTTAAGTAAAGACTGAACAGTGATGGGTGAAATAACTGAAATGGCCTGAAATCACAGGATTGAATGTCTGAATGAAAGGTAGAACAGGAAGTGAGGACTATTCTCTCGACTTATATTTCAGCATAAATGTTGCACATGTCCAATGTACAATATGTAAGGTTTGTTGGGTAGAAAGTGTAGAATTAATCTTTACAGTTTCATCACACACAGCTATTTGACTATAGCGCCTTACAAAATCATCACCAGTTTCCACTAGGTCTTCTCTGAGTTCCTTTGTTTAAAAGGAGTAGGATCTAAAAAGTTATCTATTTAATATCTAGACTAGTACTCGTGATCAATACTGACACCATTAAGAAACTTCAGACTATAAATGAGATACCTGCGTAAAGAATGTAGCACTCTATTTGGATCACAGAAAATAGCCAATAAATATGTTACTATGACCATTATTTTTTTTTATTGGTAGATTCTAAAAAATTTCAGAATATGAATATTTTACTTTGAAGAAATATATTTTCAAAGCTATAGGTCAGGAATTTCTTTAACTGAAGAAACTGAAGCACATCACATTTTTCCAACTTAATAACAGGAATGGAACAAAAGGTGGGGTGGGGATGGGAATATCAAATGAGCAAAGAGAATTAGAATTGAAATGGTATGCTAAAGATATTGCACAAAATAGGTATTTTGAAAATGGAAACAGAGATACTGATTCAGAAAGGCACAAACTAGGGAGACACAGAACAGAGTCATCAGTGATACTGTGGAATGTCAGTAAGACAAAAACATCATGGTCTGGCTAAAATGAAATTCTTGTGTTAGGGACTATAGGACCTTGAAGAAGTTGATACTGCACTATTTCGAAGTCCTTCCATGACTTTTAGTAATAAAGATCCCCTTGACCAGACTCAAGATAACCTGTTTCTTTCTAAGTTCTGGACTAGAGGAAGTTAGTTCAACAGGATTAAGGCAATTTTTATACTGATTTTGAAATTGTTCTTTTAAGTTATTTATTCACCTGTCCTGTACAGCCATTATCATGCAAAAATCTTGACAGCTCTTCTTTCCAGGTATCTTTACTTATTTATTTTAGTCTTTTTCAAAAACAAATTGTTCTCTCTTTTACTGTATTGGGCTATGGGTGCATGCTGTCTCCAAGGTACACTGGTGAACATCTGACTTTCAGCTATTAATGTTTTGTACTTACAGAAGATTGAACGCAAGATATCCCTGTTAAAGGGTTCTTTCATGACTGCTGTTCTCTTTCATTAAGAAATACTTTTAGCTTGATTGATTTAAAGAAACAGTGATGAAACTTCATTCACTAAACAGGGATTAGATGACATTGGGAGGTATATTTCATTTTATGTCATTACAGTCCATTATAATGTCATATGTATATACTGGAACTCTTTGTAATGGTGAAGATGTTAACAGTGAAAATGTTAAAGAGTCACTTTTAAAAAGAAAATCAAGTTAAATCAAGTCTACAAATGTCTTAGAAGCCCATCAAGCCATAGAAGTACTGGTGGTCCGTTGGTTAAGACTTCTAAAGAATCGTCTGATAATGAAAGAAACAAGTAGTTTCAGGCTCTGGAGGAAAACTGAAAATAACATTCAATCAGAATCTAATCTTGAGACAGATGAAAACTGGATGACTGCTCCACAAGGGTTTCAGCTTCTCTTTTTGGGAAATTGTTCTCTGCTTAGGCAGAGATGTATAACCACAGCAAGGCATTTTATCAAATATATAGACTCATTGAATTTCAGAACAGGAGGGCACCCTGGAGATGATGGAGGTCAACTCTTGCACTTTATAGACATGGGGAAAGTAGCAACTGAGATTGAATCTTGACCAAAGTAATTCAGCTAACTGGTGATACATCTGGGTATCAACACTAATCGACACTAATTCTCAAGTCAGTATTTAGTAAACATTATTTACTTAAAAAAAAAAGAATTCTATTTCTTAGAGACATCCAAGGAATTTTATCTATGAAATGCCCTGAAACTAAGATATAAGAATGAAGCAAGGATGGATAAGTAACCAGTGGTACTTAAGGATACCCACTTAGGTAGGAAGTTCATTTCTCTTAATGGGAGGTGGATGCATGGGATATGAGGTTATCCATTCCATACTATTTAGCTTGCTTTTCTAATAATAGCTTTTATCTCCTGCTTGGATTCATAGCTAAGTAGTAAGGACGTGGAATGATGCATGATAATAACCTATTACATCTTAGGTCCTTAAAAGTCTGCTGCCTTCTCCTAATCTTTCCCTCAAGAGATATATTTCATGAGCTCATCTTGTCCTGGATACTTCCTGCTTCAGTAAAAAAAAAAAAAAAATAGCTTAATCATTGATCCTAAGGGAACCAATGTGTTGTTACAACAACATCCCACTAATTGGAAAAGACCTTCAGAAAGACAGTCATAGCCTGGATTTCAATTCACTGCACTCTCCTCAGAAGGTAGGGGATAAAGCACACCCATTATCTACTATCCCACCACAGTTTTAGATGATGGATCCTTTCCCCATGGAAGTACTAAAAAGCATGCCTGGAACCACTGTCAAGTCTTATGGAAAACAAAGAACTAAGATCTTTATTATCAAAAACATATTTTAGAAAACGTGTGAGCAAAGAGTAAACCGTCTCATACCCGCCCACCCTCTCAGAGTGTTCGGAACAGAATTTACGATTTCTTTCTGTTTTTCTGCCTGTCTTGAATTAACAGGAAAAAAAAATGATTTAAGGGTATAAGACACACCTATAATTTTTCAATAATGTATGTCCACAGATTTCTTAATAACAGTTTGAATGCTGGCTTGATCTTTACCTTATGGTTCTTTGTTCTCAATTAACACCATTAAATGAATGGGACAGATGATGTTTTGTTTTGCTGAAACTAAATCATGGCTCCCAAAGGTGGCGAGGAATAGATTACTTGGGGATTCATTTCAACAGTCAGGGAACATTTCATATACTCAAAATTACTGGGAGAATCCCTTAGGAGAGTGGAGAGTGAGGTCTCTTGGTAGATGCAACACAGCCAGCTTCCTTGGCACTGGAGCAGACTGCTGTCATTTCTGTCGGTCGAGCCATATTTTATTTTTTTAAGTTATTTCCACATAGTTGGACTGTGCTGTTATATAAAAAGGGTTATTTCTGTACATCTGGAACCCTGCGGCAGCAGAGATGACACAAAAATGAGAGGCAAAGAGGAAGCCACGGCGGGCACAGCGGAGCGGGGTCCTATGTTCATTCTGAGCCCAGGCACGTTGAATGGAACCCTGGTTTTAATGAAGATAAGACGCAACTCCTTCATTGTTGTTTTTGGTACTCCTGGACTATAAACGCAGGCCCTGCAGTCACTCAACAGTACTCGGTAAGATGATGATTCTCCAAAGTAACCCCAACAGGCGTATATCAAAGTTTTTTTAAGAGTTTCCACAAAATAAGATCTCAGTCACCAAATTTCTCCTAGAGAATTCACTGAGAGCATATTTTCATCATCTTAGGATTCTCCAGTTACAGATACATTGATATAAAATTGTCTCCACTCAAAAAGCACTAACATCTTAAGCTGTCACGGCAAACGTGTATCTGGTGGGCAAATACACCCAAAATGGGGGCACTGTTAATACATGACAGAAACTGCACAGAGGTATTCCTGGAGGCTGCTAAAAGCTGGCTTAGAGACAAGCTTCGGTGCTAAATAAACCAGCACTACAAAAATAAAAAAAAAAAATCTTCAAAAAGGAATTCCTTTTGAAGCTGTCACTGCAGTGAGTCAGCCTCCTTTGATTTTGTATTCACTGCCGTGGGACTAGAAATTACTAGCTTCCATTTTTCCTGTGGCAAGGAAGAGAAAATGCATTTATCCATCCTGCAAGAAGATGACTTTCACGAATGATGGCTTGTGCTGTTCCCAAAAGAGATCAAATGGAAGGCAGGCAGGCAGGCTCACCAGCGAGCTTTTGTAATCGCTGTGTGTGCAGAGGATGTTACGGCAGGACAAATGTCGGAGCACGTTCCTCTTTCCATCTCTTATGAATGCAGAGAAAAGACTCCATGGCGAAGCTTAGGGTTCATACTGGTTCTTTTCTCAGAACGATGAGCCTGCTCTAGAATCACACTTCTAAGAGCGTAAAATTAAAAGACGAAACCCCCCCAATCCTAAGTAAATACAGAATTTTAAAAAACATGGCATGGAGTTTTTAAAATGATTGATTGTTTTTTGAACTTTCTGTTGAACTATAATATATGGAATAGGGCACAGATCGTAAGGCATAGTCTGAGAATTTTAAGAAAACTAACACACTCCATTCAGATCAAGAAGCAAAAAGCTCTCTACTTGTGGCCCTTCCTGAGGCATTAAGTTTTAAATCTTTACTTGGTGTACACAGCATATTTAAACATTCATTTGTCTTTCCAAAGATGCTGTCTTTTCCCACCTTTAACTAGCCTGTCCACGAGCTCCATGGGCTTTGGTCAGTAGTTTTTAAATATGATACCTGCCTGTGTGTGTTCAGTCGCTCAGTTGTGTGAGACTCTTTGCGACCCCATGGACTGTAGCCCCCCAGGTTCTTCTGTCCATGCGATTTTCAGGCAAGAATACTGGAGTGGTTTGCCATTTCCTCCTCCAGGGGATCTTCCTGACCCAGGGATTAAACCTGTGACTCTTGCATCTCCTGAATTGGCAGGCGGGTCTCCTTTATCACTGTGCCACCTGGGAAGCCGTATACCTGGTTACTGATAGTTATTTTATTATTTTCCCTTTCTCTCAGTGAAAAGTCCTATCAAACTCTTTTTTTCTTCATATGCATATGTCAGTTTTTAATATATATTTATCTTTAAAGTGGAAATCTTAATTTTTTTTTGCAGTCTCTCAATTATCTGTTCTCCCCACTGAGGGCAGAAAGTAACTGCACAAGTCTTGGAACCACAGAAAGGAAGAAAAAGTTATGGAATGAAAAGGAACTTTAAGAGTTTTAATCAAAGAAAGTTAATTTGAAATATAAAGCTAAAATCACATGTCTCATATAAAGTGCTCCATTATGAATTTTTGAATTGTCTTGAGGGTATGTTTTTCTATACATAAAAGGCTTATCTTTCACCTTCTCTGGAATTCTCAATTACTTTCTGCAGTAATGTGTTCTCCCTTCTTTATTTAACCAAAACCTCTAAGTGCTCATAAATGATAAACAGAGAGAGGATAACCTAGCAGCAACACCATCCTATTTTCTTTTGCAAACAGGAAGCTCATGTAGCCCAAATGCTGTAATTTAGTTGGAATATGTTTTTTGAACTTCAACCTAAAATCAGTGGCTGTATTTGCAATGCAATTATCTTCATCAATTTAAAATACTATATTGTGCATTGTATTTTGGTTCTTCAATAAAAAAATTCCAAATTTACATACAAATATGCATGCATTTAGTCTGTGATATTTAGGAAATATACTTAGAATATTATAGCTTATATATTTGACTTAGTTTTAATTTTCAGTCATTCAGTATCTTCAAGTTGTAATGTGGCATGAGGATTATTAAAATAATTTTTATAAAGCATTTGTGAGTTAAGAACTAGTAGGGCAAACAATGAAACCCTTCAGTGACCCAAATTATCAGTCAAAATTTCCTGAGCCCATAAGCAAATCTTCACACTGTAAGATAAAGGTTTTGTTTGGAAGGATCTGCAGTTACTACTTAGATTTTATTCCCGTTTCTGCCATTATAGGTGAAGTGTTACACTTCAGTTGGAAAAAGAAGGATAAGTAATATTTGCAAAGAAATGGAGCAAGAAAAGTGTGGGGGAGGGTGACATCCCTACAGGAAGACAGACTCTGGAAATTTCCAAAGAGGGACAGAAGAAGAATTCATTTAGAATGAGAAGAAATAAGGAACAGGATGAAGGGTTTCCAAATTGGACAAAGAGGAGAGGAATGTTTCAGCTGGCAGAAAGAGGGAGGTGAGAAGGGTCTCTTCCAGGCCTACGAAAGGTTGGACTTCTATTTTTCTAACAGGATTATTTTGTAAATGTCATTAAAGCAATATTTGAATAGCTTTCATTAAATGTCTTTTTGGTAATGTACTTATTTAGGGTATCTCTTGCATTTTATAAGCAAGACCATCAACTACCAGAAAGGAATTAATAGAAAGCAGGAAACGGAATGTACAGATGCTAGCATTTCTGTCTTATGACCTCCATCTCTTACCAGAATTCCTATAACACAGTAAACAAACATAAACATGGCGAGGCAATGAGGGGCCAGTAAGGGACAGGCCGTGGACACCAGCCTGAGTATTCACGGAGTGCGCGAAAAAATGCCTCGAGTCTCCTAATTTTGGTGTGAGCCCATGGGCAAGTAACTTTATTTCTCCTCTTAATTTATTTTGGTTAAAAATGAAATGTTATCTGGTATTAATTTAAATGAAATTAATTACTGACTATGTACCCCTGACCTGCTTCAAAAAGGTGTTAATAATTATGGGTGATTAAAACAGCATGAGCTGCAAAGTGGTACATGAAGGCAAAGTATAGGCCTGTCTTGGAAACAACTAGAAAATAAAGGCAAAATATGAAAGCTTGAATAGTATTAAGGAAATTTTTTTCCTAAAAGACATCACTTAAGCTAAATATTATATTGTTCAACATTACATTGCTTTAAAAAACACATTTTAAGGAATAAAGAACACTCTAAATACATTCTTTAAAAAGCAATAATACTGCAGGGCTTTCTGCATCTTCTCATAACCAAATGAATGAAAATGCAAGTCTTGAAACTTAATGACCATATTTAGGTATTAAAATAAACAGGTGCTCCACAGAATGAATGAGATGAATAAGGACCATTAGTCTTCCAAACTGAAGATGAATAACAAAATTGAAATTCAGGAAGCTAGAGAATCAGGGAGCTTACATTTATGTGATGAGACTAACAAAAGCCAAAAAAAAATATTGCAGGAAAATAGACTTCGTCTGGATCATTTGAGAGGTATCGAATAGTCCTAAAATCATTCCTGTGAGTCACGACAAGCTGCTTGAGTATAATGAAGGTTACAGAAGAACATAAAGAACATCCTGTTATAATTCTTCTGAAATCAGAGGGATTATCAAGCAACCTGGTGTAGAACTACCCCTCCATAAGGGAAGTGGATTCCTTCATATATCAGAATGAGAAGGAATACATGAGACGAGGTGTGCACTCCAGCCTCTACTCATGTTTATTCTATTGGGCAAGGATGATTTGTGCGGAATTTCTAATTTGTAGTTTGTTAAAGTTCATGTCCTTTTTGTTCCTAGTGGTTCAAAGGACTTGAAGAAGGACTGACTCCATTATTTGTTTTATATAGTCAGGACATGAACTTTGACAAACTACAAATTAGAAATTCAACACAAATTAAATCCTTCTAGTTTTTAATATACCTCAGGCAAGTCACTTAACCTTTCTGAGTATTGATTTCCACTTTTGTAAACTGGAGGGGCTGAGCTAGATGGAGACGTCTCTTCCAGTCACACTTCTACCATCCCAAAGGCTCAGTCTCTGGTGTTAAAAGCAAATGTTTTAAAAATGAATTAGTACATAAGACATAAGATCTATGGTTTTTACCCTTTATGGAAGAAAGTAAAAGTCATGGTTTCCTTTTCTACAATGCCTTTCCAGCCATGATCCAATCTCATCCCTTTTGAAAATGCCTAAGAGGCTACGGAGTTTCATGCAGGTTGAACAGTACCTTCTTGCCAATCATTTATCTCTTACAGTTGGCCTCATGGTCTCTGCCATTCTCTCTTTCTAGTCTCTGACACCCCATATATTCCACTTAAAAATTTTAAAAAATGTAAAAAATGGAAGGATATAACTTATTTTTGTTCATTTTTTGGAAAAGGTTTATCTTGATTAAGTGTCAAGAAGGAACATTTGCACCCCTATATAGGAAGGGGTGTCTCCAAGAAAGTCATACATGCATTCAAAGTGTCTTCTCTATATTACTAGAATAGCATCTTAAAATCCAAACACCAAATTTTGTGAAAATGTTAAGAATAACATAAACTCTCCTTCAAATTTCTAAGTGAAATAAAAAAGTGGTAGAATAACCAAATGGTAATTAAACGCATTTTCTTCTTTCAGAGCTCCCCTTTTCTTAAGAGAATTGAGATTTAATTATACTTATTGTGATAAATGCAAATTATTCTGCTCATGGCCCAAGCCTCAGGAGATTTCCCTGACATACCTGGAGTACAGGGGGAAAAAAAAAACCCAGAAGTAAATTTAATCCTCTAGGAAAATTTGAGACTCAGTTGTCAAACTGTAGTTTGCATAAAAGTCAACTGGGGAGCTGATTAAAATTTCAGAATGCTGAGCTCAGGGTTGTGCTGATAACACACAGGCTGTCTGAAAAAAATATACATGTGTGTAAATACACATTTATTACAATTTTTATTAACATAAAAGATGTGTGGGACACAACTTATAAAAATAATTAAATAATACTATTTATCATAAATTCCATATAACCAGATGAATTTCAAAGAATTATTTCCTTAATTTTTGCTGAACTTTTCTTAGCTCACCTATGGTTATAAATGATGAGTGAGTCCTTCAGATAAGAATGTTTGTTGATATCCTGCTTTATTGAAATGACAGAGATAGGCTGAAACTGCACTTGCTCATCAGCAAAGTGAGCAAAATCTTTGCAGTGTTGGATAGTAGTTTTTGAATTGAAAAAATATATCATAAAATATTTTGGCTATTCACACTAATCTGCACTACTAACATAGTTTTCATTATTTTCTTAAATCTAAACAACCAACAAGATAATTTATGAAGCACTGATTTGTAGCGTTTGTCAATTCCAGTGGTGTAAATTTTCCCACCATGACTGATTTCACGCTATCAATGGGACCTTACTGAGCACTGGGCTGGGAAAAGATGAGCCATTCATGCACCATTCTATAGATTTTCCACCATACAGATCAATAGACATAAATACCAACCAGAGTGAAGATAATAGTAAGATGTAGTAAGTCAGTTAGAGGATGATGATCTTTGAGTATTTATTGCCTTTGTTTTTCATCACCCCTATACTTAACAATGGACTTCCTTGGTGGCTCAGCTGGTAAAGACTCCACCTTCAATGCAGGAGACCTGGATTCGATCCCTGGGTCAGGAGGTCACCTGGAGAAGGGAAGGGTAACCCACTCCAGTATTCTTGCCTGGAGAATCCCACGAACAGAGGAGCCCGTTGTGTCCAAGAGCCTGACACGGCTGAGCAACTAAGCACACATGCACACTTAGCAATGAGCTCACCAAACAGCTGAAAAGTAACAACTGGCTTTTTCTGGTCAATATGAGGCAGTTCCAGGACACAGCTGCCAGTCCTCGACTTCTTGTGCATTTGATTCCGTAGGTCTGGTTGGAACTAGGAATTTTCATTTTAAAAAGCACCCCAAGGAGATTCTGGCACAAGTAGTCGACAGATAAGATTCTGAGAAATTCTGACTCAGAGAACAATGTACTTTAAGAGGTAATTCTATTAAGAACTTTTCACTAATTCTTTTAATGCAACATTAAAAAGAGTTCCTTGATTTAAGTAAACACTGGGTAAAATGTTTCAACTATGAAAACATCAGGTGCAGGTTAATCCCTTGGCCTGCAAGGAAATCAAACTGGTCCATCCTAAAGGAAATCAGTCCTGAATATTCATTGGAAGGACTGATGCTGAAGCTGAAACTCCAATACTTTGGCCACCTGATGCGAAGAACTGACTCACTGAAAAAGACCTTGATGCTGGGAAAGACTGAAGGCAGGAGGAGAAGGGGACAACAGAAGGTGAGATGGTTGGATGGCATGACCGACTCGATGGATGTGAGTTTGAGCAAGTTCTGGGAGTTGGTGATGGACAGGGAAGCCGGGTATGCTGCAGGCCATGGAGATGCAAAGAGTCGGACACAACTGAGTGAACTGAACTGAGTGCAGGTAAGGATATTCACTGTAGACTGCTCATTCACTACGGATTGTAAGTTGGAAAAATCCTTCTGTCGGGTAATTTGGTGGAATCTCTTAAGGTTTCAATACTCTATAACCCTAAAATCCCATTTCTAGAAATCTACCCTGCAGTAGCAATACATGGTTACCTAAAACATTTCTAATGTTAAAGTTCAAAACTCAGAATTGCTTGTGATAACAAAAAACTCAGTATGTAAATGTCTTTAATGGGGAAAAAGTGAAATCGCTCAGTCGTGTCCGACTCTTTGCAGCCCCATGGACTGTAGTCCACCAGGCTCCTCCATCCATGGAATTTTCTAGGCAAGAGTACTGGAGTGGGTTGCCGGGAAAAGGATATATAAATGATAACATAGCCACCCAACAGAATATTAGGCAGTCACTATAAATAATGAAAGAACCTTACATGTGCTGCCTTAGAAATATGCCCAGGGTACACTGTTAAATTAAAAACAACACAGATGCAGATCTGTGGAGTGTGTGATCTGAATTTTGTCCAAAAAAGAAAAAGAGTGCAGATATACATATCTGTGGTTTCTGTGTGTATACAGAAATGTAAAAGGGATAAGCATACAGAAAACCAGCAGATATAAATAGTAGTTACCTGGGGGTAGGGATGGGAGGTAGAAAAGGAGATGGGATTCAAGAAGGTATTATGGATTTTTTTTTTCATCTATATACCTTTTCTTCAATAGTTTTACTGAGATATAATTTACATACCTTACAATTAACCCCTTTAAGTGTATAATCCAATGGCTTTTTAGCATACAGATATGTGCAAATATCACTTCATATTATATATATATTTTAAAATAGGTACTGTGAGTGACTTTTTACTTTTCTTCTTAATGGTCTTCTGTATTTTTCAAAAAATGAACAATAAAGTTTGGGAGAGATTATTTTAATGACAAAATATTCAGATATATCCAGAGTCCTTCAATTCTTGTTAGTCTTTTAACTAATTAAGGCTTCTTGTTCCCCTGGAAAGTAAGTAAAGTCACTCAGTCATGTCCGACTCTTTGTGACCCCATGTACTGTAGCCCGCCAGGCTCCTCTGTCCATGGGATTTTCCAGGCAAGAGTACTGGAGTGGGTTGCCATTTCCCTCTCCAGGGGATCTTCCTGACCCAGGGATCGAACCCAGGTCTCCTGAATTGCAGGCAGATGCTTTACCATCTGAGCCACCAGGGAAATCCCCCTTTTCCCCTACTGGAACTTTTTGCAATTCTGAGCCCTGAAAAGCACTGGAAGCCTAAAGTTTTCCTGGCTAACGTTTGGTAGCAAATCAGAACGAATGCGATGCTACTTACTACGTCTGTCTTTAACCCTCGCAGTGTGACCACCAGAACATTGTGTTAAAGGAATCTTAGCATATTTGACTAGGGACAGGGTCTCGGACTCCCAAAGGTGACATACTGTAATATATGATTTCTGTGCTTGAATATCTTTCAAAAGGGTTTAATGTCCTTAATTCCAAATGGCATGTTTCCCAAACCATGTGCATGAAAGTTTGGGCCCCTACCTCAAAGAATATTAGAGAAACAGAAAATGGGAGGTGGGAAGGAAGAAAGGAGACTTGCTGAATGGCATGGGAATCCCAGGGTTGAGAGCGAAAAGGGAAACTGAGGTCAAGAGCACCCTTCCTGGAACCACGGGTGCTGCTGTCCCCGGAGTTGAACTTGGAAACATGTGCACCCTGGGGGAAAAGATCACGTTGAGAACTAACCTCCTATATGCCAGAAGGGATCAGGACTGCTGGAACGTGTGCATGTCAGGGTCTTATTTAGAGAAAGTCAGGCTGAATGCTACAAAGGGGTCATCTCCATCTCCTTCGATATAGAGACAACAGTTTTCAGGCTTTTCCTTGGGGAGGGGAAGCTTTAATCACCCTCTCCCCATTCAGAATTTCAAGGGAGATTCTTACACATGGAAAGTCACCCAGAACTCTTGAAAATACGTGGGTTTAAATACCCTGAGCCACAGTAACCCTCACTTTGCAGGGGAGAGAGTAAAAGCAGGCATGGTGTGTCTCCCTGGAAAGCACACAGGAGGAAGCTGCTTCAACAAATTGAGAGAGAAGACAGTGCAGGAAGCATGGGGAGCGGCCTTCCACCAGAGTCCCAGCAGCTCCTCAATCAGGAAACAGGAATCGAGAGCATCTCAGTGCTTCCACTGAAGCCAGAGAAGTCTCCTTCTACTCAGTTCAGTTTAGTTGCTCAGTCATGTCCGACTCTCTGCGACCCCATGGACTGCAGCACGCCAGGCCTCCCTGTCCATCACCAACTCCCAGAGTTTACTCAAACCCATGTCCATTGAATTGGTGACGCCATCCAACCATCTCATCCTCTGTCGTCCCCTTCTCCTCCCACCTTCAATCTTTCCCAGCATCAGGATCTTTTCAAGTGAGTCAGCTCTTCACATCAGGTAGCCAAAGTACTAGAGTTTCAGCTTTAGCATCAGTCCTTCCAATGAACATTCAGGACTGATTTCCTTTAGGATGAACTGGTGGGATCTCCTTGCAGTCCAAGGGACTCTCAAGAGACTTCTCCAACACCACGGTTCAAAGCGTTCTACTGCAGTGACATAATTTGAAGTGCAGCTGCCCTGCCACTGATCTATGCTCCGCCTTGTTCAAAAATGCATTAGCAAGGGATTTTTCCTGGGCTCACAATGTCAAAGCTTTTTCCAACAGCTTGCCAGCAGCAGTTTTGTAAGAGGCCGATAAATGGCAGGAGTCACCGTGGAATCAGAATTCCTCCAGAGTCCTCTGTTTTCCCTTCTCCCTGCCACTGTCCCCTTTCCTTCATGCTCACTCTGCTACTGCCTCGGTTGTGGTGAAAAGGAAGCCCCTGTGTGTGCACGTGTGTGAGCATGGAGGGTGCATTTCATGAATGCATGACCCATGTCTACTAACACCTATGTTTAGTAACACCCACCTGTCTGGAACTAAGCTACGCAGAAAAGCGCAAGTGTTGGTCGTGCGGTCATATCCAACTCTTTGCGACCCTATGGACTGTGCCAGGCTCCTCTCTGTCCATGGAATTTTTATCAAGAATACTGGAGTGGGTAGCCCTTCCCTTCTCCAGGGGATCTTCCCAACCCAGGGACTGAATCTGGGTCTCCTGCATTGCAGGCGGATTCTTTACCATCTGAGTCACCAGGGAAGCCACATGGCAACGGATCACAGCCAGGACGGAACAACACACAAGGGCAAGAAGCAATCAAATCTGAAGGCTACCAAGCCCAGGCACCGGTGTCCCCATGATTTTATTCAAAGAACGCCCTCTAAGGGTTTCAATTCAGAGTCTGTTTACTCTAAATTTACAATCATATAAAACTTGGCTGTCAAGATTCCACATTGGCAATTTAGAACGTGAGAGAAGGATGCCTAGAGGAGATCAATCTGGGAACACAGAATCTTTTTCTGAATGAGGTGTGGTCTTGTTTGCTCCTCACCCCCGTCTCTTCCTGCACTGACTGTACCAGCTCCGGGGATCACAGTTACTGTTTTATTTTCATTTGCCCTCACCGGATGAGGGGAGACTTTCCTTCTCATTCACCTTCGCCTCCATGCGCTGCCCTGTCTGAATTAAAACGAGTTGAAGCGGTAGCTTGACAACTGAGGAGACTACATCAAATAGAAACAGACAGAAGAAGGCAAGAAGCCCAGGAACACGAAAAATCTGTGTCTACTCCTAAAATGTGGGAGGAAATTATTGTACAGGTGATATCCAGAATGATAGCCCCAAATTATGATACCCCCCAAAAGGAAAAGAATAAACTAACATGTATTGCCAGTCTGCTGTGTTGGGCAGAGCATCAGGTACATAACATCTGCCACCTGTTTCACTTTGATGAGATCCATAATATATTTGGGAAAGATTTCTGTCCAAAATGTTTCAAGGTTATGGTACTTACAGTGTTAAAATCTCATTTTTCTGGAAAGCTTGGCTACCGAAAATGCTTTGTTCTTTAAGGGTTCCAGCTAGGATTTTGTGATTTTTTATTAATATAACCTCAGATATTTGGAGATGGAACTTCTCAGAGCTCACTCTTATATAATGGAGCATTGAAAACAGGAGCCCTAGGCTTCATTCACCTCATTTAGAAAATAAGCATTAAACACTCACTCTAAGGAAAATGAAACCTTTCCGCTGTGTTCCCAGGAAAATGCTAAAACCCAAGTGCACTGTGAGGGTCATAAGGAAGGGGTGTGTATGTGAGTGTGTGTGTGGTCTCTATCCCTGATAATACCTGTCAGTTTTCTTATAGGCACCAAGCACTCAGGGATGAATAGTTTATAGCTTGGAAATTCTGCCAAGTCAAAGACAGTCAGAGCTTAGGCACTTGGGAAGAAATTCTTGCCTCCTTTTTATATCAGCTCCAACTTGAGCTGGTCAGTGCAAGAGTTTTCTGATTTGAGAAATGAAGAGTTATTGTTGGAGACTAGTAAGTTAATGCCAGAAACTCTGCAAAGAAGAGGCCCAGGTCTCTTAAGATTCCCTTGGGCCAAAACATCTAGAAGAAAAGTGGTGAGTTTCTGCAACAATCTCAGGAGAATGTTCTCTGTTGGAATAATACGTTATTTAGAAAAAATTTGGCAATGAAAAAACTAAAGAGAGAAAGAGGACCAGGAGGAATCTCTAGTTTCCACTATTCTAATTTCCTTAAGGGCAGGGGACTCGGTCTTGTAGGTTACCTCTGGACGAGCGGGGCCCAGCTAGGGAACCTCCACTGGCACTGTGACGGTTCTGCATCTAAATACAAAAAGAAATCCTGACACCCTTGAAGAGTAACCAACATATTCTTTATATTATGGGTAACCAGGACAAAAGGTGGCCTTTAGGGGAATTTACCTCACCTTAAAGCCTGTTATAGAAACTATGAGAGCCAACACGGAGTGCTTACCAGATAGCTTCAGTCAGAAGCTATGATCCCACTTTACAGACGAGAAAGCAGAGAGCTTTAGAAACTCAGTGAGGATAATAAAATGAGCAAGTGCCGTTGCCAGGCCATCTGGTCTTAAGAGTTTGATCATGTAACCAAAAACTATGCTTAGACTGGACATGCAGTTCTAATGGGGTTACATTCTGTTTTCTACAGAACATTACTTTCTAAAAAAAAAAATTAAAGCTTACATTAAAAAAAAACTCATTCTGGCCTTCCAGAGCCCCATCCAGGCCCGCGCTGGCCTCCTAACACTCCAATCTTCCTTTGTAAGGCTGAGGGCTTTGTCATGCATTCAAGCCCAGGACCCAAGTGAAAATCTGATCAGGTTACCGCTGGGAAGCACCCTGAGTGGTTTCAGAACAGCCCTAACAGGATCTGTGTGGTCTGGTCCCCACCTGTCAGCTCTCTCCTCATTTCTTGCTACTTGTCCCTTGGCATTTCACACTCCAGTAAGGCTGCTGCCAAGAGTTCCTGGTGGGCCTGAGGCTCCTCAATCCAAATCCATGCACACTCTTTTACTCCGTCTGGAACACACTCCTCCCAGCCCCCACCTGACTGTAGGCTCCCAATTACCATGTCAGTTCAGTTCAGTTCAGTTGCTCAGTCGTGTCCAACTCTTTGAGATCCATGGAACGCAGCACGCCAGCCCTCCTTGTCCATCACCAACTCCCAGAGTTTACTCAAATTCATGTCCATTGAGTCAGTGATGCCATCCAACCATCTCATCCTCTGTTGTCCCCTTCTCCTCTCACCTTCAATCTTTCTCAGCATCAGAGTCTTTTCCAGTGAGTCAGCTCTTCGTATCAGGTGGCCAAAGTACTGAAGTTTCAGTTTCAGCATCAGCCCTTCCAATGAACACCCAGGATTGGTCTCATTTAGGATGAACTAGTTGGATCTCTTTGCAGTCCAAGGGACTCCCAAGAGTCTTCTCCAACACCACAGTTCAAAAGCATCAGTTCTTCGGCGCTCAGCTTTCTTCACAGTTCAACTCTCTTCACAGTTCAACTCTCACATCCATACATGACCAGAGGAAAAACCACAGACTTGACTAGACAGACCTTTGTTGTAAAGTAATGTCTCTGCTTTTGAATATACTGTCTAGGTTGGTTATAACTTTCCTTCCAAGGAGCAAGCGTCTTTTAGTTTCATGGCTGCAGTCCCCATCCGCAGTGTGAATCCTTGCAAAGGCTCCATCTTCTAAGAAGGCTTTCCCAGACACCGTCCCCCTGCCCTTCCAGGCAGACCTGCCTGCTGGCCACCCCACAGCCCCTGTGTCTGGGATGCATTTCTACTTCTGCCTAAAAACGTCCTGCTCCTGTGCTTGTCTCTCCTGCGAGAATGTACTAGACTCCTCTGGGCAGGAAGATCAGCACGCCCTGGACTAGCCCAGATCTGACATAAGACTGGTGTGGCATCTAATAAAGTTGGGCCCTTTAACTGTTGCTTTTACAGCTTCACATTCTGCTGTACTTCTAAACAAAAAACCAAACCAAAATCAGGCGATCCCGCAGATCAATCTTTTCCCACTACTAGACATTCCAGTCCAAGACGCACCCAGCTGGCTTCAGGGTATGTTCTCCAATAAACATCAGAAGACATTTTACCTTCACTGTTGATGCATGATTAAAGACATGTCCTAGGCTTCCCAAATCTCTAAAACTTTCCTTGTATAGAAAAATGCGCATACGCTTAAACCAAACATTTTCTCACTTTTCAGCAGAGTACAGTGATTTCCTTGTGGTGCTGATCTGCTTTTGATTTATAATTTATATTCTAAAAAATATCATTAATAGTTTTAACATAAAGTTCAAATCTTCACTAAGATGATTACATATATATGTNAAAACAAAAGTAATTCTTCATCAATAATAAGTTAAATTGAATTATTACAGTAATATGTTTTGAAAACTAGTATATGTTGTATTTTCCCTTTGCCCTGGGGGTATCTGTGCAGTATCTATAAGGAAGTACTATGAAGCCCAGGGGAATCAGGTTGAAAGTCTAGAGTTCTATAGAGGATAGATTTGAGGGTGGAGGGCTGTGGGGTATGACCAACTAATTTAGTTGTGGTGACTGGGGAAAACCTTCTCCATTTCTTTGGGAAAATCATAGTCTTGTCAATGCTTTGGAAGCCAGCAGTCTTAGAATCAGCCTGTTCCCCTGACACCCACATGGCAAATTTTAGAGCAGTTAATTTGTGTCTTTGTTCCTCAAACACGAACATTATTTATTCCTCTGTTTTCAACAAAACCTTGGCTCAGTGCTATAATTAACAACATAAGATTTTAGGTTCTGTTCCAAAAATGGAAAGGTATTTATATATAACTCACAGCATACTTTAAATATAAAACAGGTTTTACTTGGAAGTTAGGCTCATGAGCTGGTCCACAGGAGCTTGTTTAATTGATAATACATCTGATGGCAATACTAATTATAATTTTCTTATTACATATCTAAAAATTTTAACTGAAGCACATAGTTGATTTAAATTTATTCTTTCCAACATCCTTTTCCAGAGGAAGATTGTATTTATTGTCCCAGCCCTGATGCTGAGAACCTGTGGACACCCTCACCACGGGGTGCTCGCTCAGCAAAGGCCCTGGGGATGTTTCATAGGCGGAGGAGGACACAGTACTTCTACACTTCATTGACGGATAGAAAGCTAATGTATCTAGAGAGCAGAATGTATGAGGTTAGTTAGTAGAAATACAATGTTGAATTAGAGAACTCAAGAAAACACGTATGTCGGCAAGGCAAGGGGAAGGCTGACACGCCAAGAAGACTGCTTAATGTTTGCACTCCTGTGAACACCAAAGTGTGAACCTGGAATGCAGCTGGAGTTTGATTAAATGCAGCAGAAGGAGTGACAATTACGGTCTCGGCTGCCTTGGCAACAGGGCCCCATACTCATGTTAAAGATTCTATAGTAAGAAAAGGCGCACTCAAGCAAAGTGCCTAGTCATACAGGTGGACCAACAAGAGTCCCAGGCAATATTCAGAAGCCTCTGTGGAGGGGGAGGGGTCTGAACATCAGTGCAGTTGACAACAGATAAGAGGCAAGTGTGGATTACAGACAGCACTGACGTGAACCTGCGTGTCTGAGAACTTCCCTGCTATCACGAAACCCGGTGACTCTCCAGTGACTTGCCTCTAGAAATAGAAATTAATTACTAGTCTCTATTCTTTCTGATGATGCTGCTTAGAAGGAACCTCTTAGTAGGAAACAGTGGATAAGATAATACTCTGGAAAGGAAGAGAACCCTAAAGTCAGTGTAAGAGAAAGCACAGTAGGATGAATGAGAGAAAATGTGTGTAACAGACTGTAACTTTCAAAATAAAACTCATGTCTGGTGGCTCAAACAGTAAAGACTCTGCCTGCAATGCAGGAGACCTGGGTTGGGAAGATCCCAAGGAGAAGGAAATGGCAGCCCACTCCACTATTCCAGCTTGGAGGTCCCCAGTCCAAGGGACGGCAGAGTCAAACACGACTAAGTGACTGACTAACACTTTTCACTCCAATAATCCCAAATTCCAGGACACAAAAGCAGCTTCTAGGCTGCACTAGACACTGTTTCCTAGTGGGCAGAGGATATAGTTAATTCTTCATTTTATTACATAGGTAATAGTGCATATAGTTTAAGCAATATGGTAATGAAAGTTGAGCTTAGTTTCAACATTTCAAAACTTACCTCTAAAAGCACTAATATCCCCATAGTGTACCTGGAGTACAAAGTATTTGCTTCCAGTCTCTCCACCAACTCTGAATCCAACACCTGAAGATTTTCAAAAGAAGATAAATTCGTATTTTAGAAATGGAACTCTAAAGTAGAGCTAATCAAAGGTTGCTGATCTAGGAAATCCAAATGGAATGAAAATAGTATGTAACATATGCAATTAGATGAAAATAACAATAAACCAGCTGTTCAATGAAAATCTCTGATATAATCTATTATTTCTCCTCAAAACTCTGACGGAAGTCTATTCGTAGTTTCGTAGTCGCTACTTCAGAACTAGTGTAACCACTATACTTTAAAAGGACAGCTCATTCATTTTTCAAGAAACAAAACAAAATAAAGAAAACAAAATTCTGTCCTTGATTACATAATAGACACGCATAAACCCATTATTTCACTTTGTTTTGCATATACTTATATAAATTTTGGGGCTTCCCTGGTTGCTCAGCTGGTAAAGAAACAGATTGCAATGCAGGAGACCCCAGTTCGATTCCTAGGCTGGGAAGATCCCCTGGAGAAGGGAACGGCTACCTACTCCAGTGTTCTGGCCTGGAGAATTCCAAGGACAGAGAAGCCTGGTGGGCTACAGTCCATGGGGTCGCAAAGAGTTGGACAGGACTGAGCGACTTTCACTTACTTACATATCCATTTTTACTTTGATTGAATACAGGAAATTAGACTTCTTAAGATCATCTCAGGGGAACTGTTTTTTCCTACGTGAAAACAGTTATCTGCAAACATATCACTGAAGAAACCAACTACTTACTAGATTACAATGTCAATAAATTATTGGAATCTGAAGGGTTCCTAAGAGTCTTACTACTAGCAGAGTTTGCTAGTAAGCTAAAAAAAGAAGAAAAAAAAAAACTCTGCAGAGAAAATATTTACAGGTGGAGAAAAAAATGTCTTACCTTCTCTGCTAATGTATCTTAAAAACATCAACAAATTTATGACAAACCTTCCTATTAGTTTCTAAACTTGTTTGGTAGTGGCTGCCTGGAAAACAGAGAAGGCAATGGCGCCCCACTCCAGCACTCTTGCCTGGAAAATCCCATGGACGGAGGAGCCGGGTGGGCTGCAGTCCATGGGGTCGCTAAGAGTTGGACACGACTGAGAGGCTTGACTTTCACTTTTCACTTTCCTGCATTGGAGAAGGAAATGGCACCCCACTCCAGTGTTCTTGCCTGGAGAATCCCAGGGACGGGGGAGCCTGGTGGGGTGCCGACTATGGGGTCGCACAGAGTCGGACACAACTGAAGCCACTTAGCAGCAGCAGCAGCAGCCTGAAAAAATTCTAGAGAAGATTCTAGCACTCATTTGAAGTAAAGCGAAACAGACATCAAAATGGAGGGCTGCAGAGAGGCTCATGGCTCAAGTCTTACATGACATGAGGAATTTAGGCAATATTTTGTACTAACTATAAATAGAAGGTAACCTTTACAGCTGTCTAAGAAGATTAAAAAAATTAAAAATTAGTGCAGTCAGCAGTTAGGGAGGCATCGCAAGATGCTACCCCTCCATCCCTGAACCACGGCAGTCCTTCTGGGGTCAGGACTGCACGTTCACTCTGATCCTAAGAGAGACCCCAGTAATAAAGGGGACTCTGGTAATTCTCTCACATCCCGGCTGCTACGAACAGTTTAGAGGGGAACTCAGAAAGCCAGCTGAGGTTTGGCATCACATTAAATAGCCAGGCTCCAGAACTATTTAAAAAAAAAAAATCTGTTTGCTGAAATGGCGATTTACTTAATTCCTGGCTCTCTTGGCTCGTGGAATGCTCCTGCTGTCAAGAACCAATCTGCCTCCGGCCAAAGGTGATTTGAGGTATACTCAGCTATTTTCTAATTCTATCTAAACTGTCGTGTGAGCAAATTACTTACCAAAGAGAGGCAGAGGAAGAATAACTACCTAAATGAAACCTATTCAATACAAAGCAGGTAGTAAGAGTACTTTTTTAGTGTGAAATTACAACATATAACATGGCCAACAGCTGTTGGAAAGAACATATAATAAAAAATACTTTGGAATAAAAAACTAAGCAGCTTAATATAAGACTATGCAAGAGGCCTCAGGTATACCTTTGGGGAGTCTCGTTGGGGGAGCATTTCTTGCCCAGGCATAGAGAATATTGGCTTTATCTGTACAGGTGCCTTCATCACAAAACCTGAAGAAGAAAATAAAGTAACTGTAAGTAAAGACTCAAACTACTAAAATGCATATATCTCTCCCCACGGGAGGGGCGGGGAAGGGAAGGTATTTGAAACTCAGGTCAAGAAAAATACAATACACCATCATTATACACCATCAATACACCATCATTATAGCCACATCAGCTTTAAGATCGTAATGAAGACTGGAGCAAAGAACAGTTTTATATGTGAAAACAAGCACATATAAAGGGAAATTTGTTTATTAGTCGCCCAATGTGAAACAATCCTGTGAGGCAGATATATATTCAGTATGTCCATCCCTGGAATGTACTCTATGTACTCAGGTTGAAAAGTAAGCATTACACGAAGAGTGTGTAAACCAAAGCTAACGCAGTGGAAATCTGGAACTGGACTAAAACAACATACGCACTTCCCATTCGGGGATCAGTGTAATTAATAGGCCTTTGGCCACAGTAACCAACAGGACACAATGTCTACCCTTAGCAGGGGGAACGATGCAAGTACATCCCACTGACAGAGTTCTTGTGGCTTTTTCTGAAGTTTATGAATACTGGTTTTGCCATTTATAAATTGCTTCAAATCACTTAACCTTACAGAGCCTCCGTTTTCTGTCTTGTGAAACAGGGATCATTATACTTACCCCAGAGTTGTTCTGTAAATCAAATGATACATAAATGGCACTTCATGAACCTCAAAGCACTATACCAGGGTAATGCATTATTTAATACAACATTCACTTTATCTAAAGATACTGTTGAGAGACAGCGTTGCATGGTCAAAGAAGCACAGGCACAAAGACGTATCTGGAGCTGAATCCCACAGCCTCCCTGTAAAAGGCATGTACCCGGGACACGCGCACCAGCCCTCAAAGGCCCGGTTTCTGTGTGGAAACCTCCCTGATGCGCTGTGGCGGTGACACGTGTAAGACACCCAGCGCAGTAATCAGCACGTTGGTATCTATCTGGGAGATCCAAATTCACAAATGGCAGGCTGTCCGACTCCAAACCACACATTTTTTCCCCATGACATGACATCTCTTAGTTGGTTCTGTTATATAATTTGACTTGTTCAAAACACTGTTACGTGATACTTTCATGTTGCTTTTATAGATTTGTGTCTTGAGAAACTGGCACCAAGCAAGGCCAGAGTCAGGAATTTAGGCAGATCCGAGGACTGTCAAGGACAAGGACAAGGAAAATGACTGCTTCTTGGCTGGGAGGCTGGCTCACACAGGAGAAAAACTGCACTGCCTATGGCCTGGAAGGGAAGTGAAGGTTTCCTAAACAGGTTAGAAACTAGCCTAGAATCCCAGAGAACACCCAAGCCATCCTCAGTGGCTGAGATTCCTAACGTGCTTCCTGCTTACAGCCAGAAGTGGGGGCAGACGACAGGCAGTACGTGCAGACGACTGTTACTTGTCTGAATCAAGGCCACAGAACCAGGACGCCTCCATAAGGCTATGTTGAGCAAATGTCCTTGCGTCTCTAAATCAGGCTGCAGAAAGAAACTGGGTGACATGCAGTGTAAAACACGTCCACCAGTGGTTTCTTACTGTTCACTGTCAAGAACAATATACTTATGATGAAGCAGCCTCACCACGTGAGACGTGCATTGGAACAAGTGTCTGTGACAGCCTTGTGCCAACTGTGCTAAAACGTTTGGGGTATTGGATGGTACCCAAGAGCAGAATTTCCCTCCGTGGCCTCACGCTATAATAGATTAAGAAATGAGATTGTCAGATGTAGTGTACTTGGTATTTCACTGCTGGGAGCTACTAAAATTTAAAGATCTGCATGGCAATTTTCACAGTTTTCAAGAAAGGTCATAAATATGCAAGTGCCTAACATCCATGCGATGCCAGTCTCAGGTTAAACAAGATAATTGTTTCCTATGAAATGAAAGTCAAGTCAGTGTATGACTAGAAAGAACTAGAATGAAATATACCAGAAAAAACTAGTTTAGTCAAGTTTTCTAAGTGAAGTCAAAGATTTCTAAGCTATGTGTTTGATTAAAGTCATTTGCTGGCATAAATTCTTTCACATGCTTACCCCAAATAACACCAAAATAAAAATCAAACATTGTAGCATAAGACAGGAGGCTTTTATGATCTGGGCCCTTGTTATATCACCAGGAAAAAAAAAATCCCTTTTCAGCCATGCCAAGTTTCTGCCAGTTTCTAATCTCTCTCCCCCACTGTTCTCTCTTCTGGGAAAACCCCTTCCCCAACTCTCTGCCTGACAATCTTGTACTCATTTTCTCATCCAAGATTCAATTAAACTATTCCTCCTCAAGGACACTTCCTCTGATGAGAATCCCGCCAACTTGCATTCTTTAAGGACAGCAGGCCTCCTAAGTATCGACTTGCTTATCTCCTCTCCAACCAGACTGTGTAGACTTTGAGGTTTTGCTCCTCTCTGTCACCCTGTACTCCCGGCACCTGCAGCCTTGCAAGGCACTTAGTAAATATTCACAAAATGTCTGGAGAAGTTCACTTCTAAGTCAATTTTTAACTTTTTATATACAAACACATAGATCATTGAATTGGCCTAAGTTTTATTGTATTGTCAAGTATAACATTTAAAAAATCTTTAGTTGAAAAGTTAACTAAGATATGAAAAAGCAATTTTGAATTATCATCTGCCTGGTATTTTGTACCAAGCAGCTCATACTCTCACAAGAACATTCCAGGTAGGTTATACTTTACAGCTGAAAAAGCTCAGAGAGTTTAAGTAACTGTCAAAAGGTCACACAGCCACATCATGACTCAAAGCTCTGTCTGTCACCCTCCTTTATAGCTCTAGTTATGAGACTGACTTACGCAGAGACTTCATGGTATTATAAGGATCAGCTTTGATGATTACTATCGTACCTGAACTAAGTTGCAATTTGAGTATGACATCGATTTTAGATAAAATAAATTCTTCTGACTTGTTTGCAAACTGACAATGATTTTATATTTTATGGTCTTTTCAGGTCTGGTAAAAGAAGAGCTCCAAAAGCAAACTTCGATTTGAGTTTAAAATCCTGTTTTATGATTTTTTAAAAATTATATATAATTCAAGGTTGAGTAAAGAATGTTTCACTGGAGGGCTCGGGGATAGTGAAATTCATTCTAAAACTTAATGCGTGAGAGGACTAAGTGAAGAGGAAAAACAAGAGGCCAAGAGAAATGAATCCTACAATGGATAACATAAAAGAGTAACAAAGAACGTTTGGATAAACTCTGCACCTTTTCGTGGTCAAATTTACATTTCTCATTTTAAATGAAAACAGTTATCACACTTTCTCTACATATTAATAAAATGACCAACAAGATAAAGATAGTATTGCATATGTGGACTTTCCAAAAAGGGTCCTATAAAAATAGTGAGAATTTTTACAATTCTTATTAAGAAGAAGAAGAACGGTATTAAGGTTAGGAAGCAAAGTAACCCTTGATCAATGGCTATTGTAATTTCAGGCCTCATCGACCAGGTTTCTTATTCTTATAATTCTAGGGGCTTTTCCTAAAGGCTCCTCTAGATTAGAGCAATTAATTGTGAAAAGATTCTCATAGCTCCCTAGTGGTTTCTTAGTATTCATAGGAAAAATGATAAGAATTAACATTTGAAAATAAAACTACTCTGGATTCTTGGATCTTTGCTGTAGAACCTTTTCACCTCTAATCCATGGGGAAACCATTCAGATGGCATGAATATTTCTGGACTATGCCAAGCTCTGAAAAGTGCTAGCCTGTCATCTTGAATTATACTAATAAAGCACAAATGACTGTTAAAGTACTCCTCTGGTTCTATCTGTTAAACACTAGTTAAAATCCAAGGTTATTTAGGGAAAATCAGAACTGATAAATCATTTCTACCTTTGTCTGAAAAAAATTTTTTTAACAAAATTGTCATGCCCTAAAGTTAAGTCTGTACGGTCTTCAATTTCAATTGTAATGCATTAAGTATTAAAGAGAATCACAGGAAAAGGAAACCAAAGTTAGAAAGCTTCTTTAAGAAACACTTATAAAATCAATGACATATATGGTATGTCCTTACTTTTCAAACCTGCATCCAGCATGAATCAGGAATTCAATTTCATCAACCGCTTTATAAACCCATAGCACGTATTTCCCAATGTAGACAAATCCCATGTGAATTTCAGTGCAATGGGTATACATCAACCAGGGAATCCCCCAGGGGGCTCAGATGGTAATGAATCTGCCTGCATGCAGGGTATGCCTGCAAGCCTGCTCATTGTGTGTGACTGTTTGTGACCCCATGGACTGTAGCCCATAGGGCTCCTCTGTCTGTGGGATTCTACAGGCAAGATTACTGGAATGGGTTTCCATGCCCTCCTCCAAGGGATCGTCCTGACCCAGGGATTGAACCCGAGTCTCTTACCTATCCTGCACTGGCAAGTGGGTTCTTTACCACTAGCACTACCTGGGAAGCCCAGTCAGTTCAGTTCGGTCACTCAGTCGTGCCCGACTCTTTGCGACCCCATGAATCATAGCACGCCAGGCCTCCCTGTTCATCACCAACTCCCGGAGTTCACTCAGACTCATGTCCATCGAGTCAGTGATGCCATCCAGCCATCTCATCCTCTGTTGTCCCCTTCTCCTCCTGCCCCCAATCCCTACCAGCATCAGAGTCTTTTCCAATGAGTCAACTCTTCACATGAGGTGGCCAAAGTACTGCAGTTTCAGCTTTAGCATCATTCCTTCCAAAGAACACGCAGGTCTTATCTCCGTCAGAATGGACTGGTTGGTTCTCCTTGCAGTCCAAGGGACCCTCAAGAGTCTTCTCCAACACCACAGTTCAAAAGCATCAATTCTTCGGTGCTCAGCCTTCTTCACAGTCCAACTCTCACATCCATACATGACCACTGGAAAAACCATAGACTTGACTAGACAGACCTTGGTCGGCAAANTGTCCTTTATTGAGCCCATCTTTGCATGAAATGTTCCCTTGGTATCTCTAATTTTCTTGAAGAGATCTCTAGTCTTTCCTATTCTGTTGTTTTCCTCTATTTCTTTGCATTGATTGCTGAAGAAGGCTTTCTTATCTCTTCTTGCTATTCTTTGGAACTCTGCATTCAGATGCTTATATCTTTCCTTTTCTCCTTTGCTTTTAGCTTCTCTTCTTTTCACAGCTATTTCTAAGGCCTCCCCAGACAGCCATTTTGCTTTTTTGCATTTCTTTTCCATGGGGATGGTCTTGAAACCTGTCTCCTGTACAATGTCACGAACCTCATTCCATAGTTCATCAGGCACTCTATCTATCAGATCTAGGCCCTTAAATCTATTTCTCACTTCCACTGTATAATCATAGGGATTTGATTTAGGTCATACCTGAATGGTCTAGCGGTTTTCCCTACTTTCTTCAATTTGAGTCTGAATTTGGTAATAAGGAGTTCATCATCTGAGCCACAGACAGCTCCTGGTCTTATTTTTGTTGACTGTATAGAGCTTTTCCATCTTTGACTGCAAAGAATATAATCCATCTGATTTCGGTGTTAACCATCTGGTGATGTCCATGAGTAGAGTCCTCTCTTGTGTTGTTGGAAGAGGGTGTTTGCTATGACCAGTGCATTTTCTTGGCAAAACTCTATTAGTCTTTGCCCTGCTTCATTCTGCATTCCAAGGCCAAATTTGCCTGTTACTCCAGGTGTTTCTTGACTTCCTACTTTTGCATTCCAGTTCCCTATAATGAAAAGGACATCTTTTTTGGCTGTTAGTTCTAAAAGGTCTTGTAGGTCTTCATAGAACCATTCAACTTCAGCTTCTTCAGCGTTATAGGTTGGGGCATAGACTTGGATTACCGTGATATTGAATGGTTTGCCTTGGAGACGAACAGAGATCATTCTGTCGTTTTTGAGATTGCATCCATTTCCGACTCTTTTGTTGATTGTTTTGGCTACTCCATTTCTTCTGAGGGATTCCTGCCCGCAGTAATAGTTATAATGGTCATCAGAGTTAAATTCACCCATTCCAGTCCATTTTAGCTTGCTGATTCCTAGAATGTCGACGTTTACTCTTGCCATCTCTTGTTTGACCACTTCCAATTTGCCTTGATTCATGGACCTGACATTCCAGGTTCCTAGGCAATACTGCTCTTTACCACATCGGACCTTGCTTCTATCACCAGTCACATCCACAGCTGGGTATTGTTTTTGCTTTGGCTCCATCCCTTCATTCTTTCTTGAGTTATTTCTCCACTGATCTCCAGCAGCATATTGGGCACCTACTGACCTGGGGAGTTCCTCTTTCAGTATCTATCATTTTGCTTTTTCATACTGTTCATGGGGTCTCAAGGCAAGAATAGTGAAGTGGTCTGCCATTCCCTTCTCAAGCCCAATAGGAAGGATAATTCTCAGAATGTAAAGAATCTGCTTGCAATAGGGAGACCTGGATTCAACCCTTGGGATGGGAAGATCCCCTGGAGAAGGAAATGGCAACCCACTCCAGTACTCTTGCCTAGAGAATTCCATGGACAGAGAACCAATATTCTTGCCTGGAGAATCCAATGGACAGAGGAGCCACGGTCCACAGGGTTGCAAAGAGTTGGACACGACTGAGCAACTAACACTTTCATTTTAATGCAAAAGCTAAATTGAAGTGATATTTAAAAGGAACCAGTCTGTAAAATAGGACCACAATATCCAGGCATCACCCTCACTCCCCACTCTAACCCTACCCCTCTCCATCATCAGATCAGAGAGGCTATAAAGTTTAAAGAGCAGAAGTATTAAGTGTTCACACCAAATTCTCAGTGCCTAAGAATGGCCTTGATACATAGTGGGTGGTTAACAAATATCATATTAATACATGAATAATGATAATAGTCACCACTTTTTAAGTACTTCTATGTGCCAGGCACTGAACCAGCCATATTACTTACACCCCCTCCCTTACTCTTCCTGCTGGCCTAAGCAGGCAGAATTAGTAGCCCCATTTTATAGATGAGGAAACAGACCAATGTTTATTACACTTAGCAAGTAGGAGAATTGAGATTTGAACCCAAGATGCTCTCATTTCAAAGTTCCAGCTCTATATTAAATGTTACTGTACTGTGCTTTATTTTTTGGGGCTCCAAAATCACTGCAGATGGTGACTGCAGCCATGAAATTAAAAGACACTTGCTCTTTGGAAGAAAAGCCATGACAAACCTAGACAGCACATTAAAAAGCAGAGACATTACTCTGCCAACAAAGGTCTGTCTAGTCACAGCTATGGTTTTTTCCAGGAGTCATGTATGGATGTGAGAGTTGGACCATAAAGAAGGCTGAGCACTAAAGAATTGATGCTTTTGAACTGTGGTGTTGGAGAAGACTCTTGAGAGTCCCTTGCACAGAAAGGAGATCGAATCAGTCCAATCCTGAAGAAAATCCATCCTGAGTATCCAGTGGAGGGACTAATGCTGAGGCTGAAGCTCCAATACTTTAGCCACCTGATGGAGAGCCAAAGTAGCTGACTCATTGGAAAAGACCCTGATGTTGGGAAAGATTGAGGGCAGGAGGAGAAGGGGATGACAGAGGATGAAATGGTTGGATGGCATCACTGACTCAATGGACATGAGTTTGAGCATGCTCCAGGAGATAGTGAAAGACAAGGAAGCCTGGCGTGCTGCAGGCCATGGGGTGGCAAAGAGTCAGACACGACTGAGCGACTGAACGACAACGTAACACTGCTACCCTAGTGACCATAAATGATCATCTTGTGAAAACATAATAATGTTTTAAATCACGTAATGTTAGTTTCTGTTGAAAGCATCAGGATGGCTACAACCATGCCTCCATTTTATTAAAACTGACACTAGTCCACTAAGAAGTGACCAGTGGCTAAGGAACTCCTATCAACACCTCTAACACAGGCACCTAAAAAGTAGCCGAGGAATATGATCACTGGTGACTAGAACTTAGAGCAAGATGCCAACTATATTTTAATGAAGATTCTTTATACTATTCGGATGTGCAAAATAACATGAATCTATTACAATCTTAAAGTAGAAAAAGGAAATGAATACAATTAATTTTAGCCTAGCAGTAACTTATGTCTGGAGAAGGCAATGGCACCCCACTCCAGTACTCTTGCCTGGAGAATCGCATAGAAGGAGGAGCCTGGTGGGCTGCAGTCCATGGGGTCACTAAGAGTCGGACACGACTGAGCGACTTGACTTTCACTTTTCACTTTCATGCATTGGAGAAGGAAATGGCAACCCACTCCAGTGTTCTTGCCTGGAGAATCCTAGGGACAGGGGAGTCTGGTGGGCTGCCGTCTATGGGGTTGCACAGAGTCGGACACGACTGAAGCGACTTAGCAGCAGCAGCAGCAACAACTTATGTCTAACTTTGCTGCTACAAGCAAAGACACATTTTATAGTGCTTAGAACAAGGATGGCACAGATTTTGAAGACTGTTATTTTTATTTATACTGACAATATATTATGTATGTTAAACTTTAGAAGCTACACTATGGCAAAAGAAACAAAGAGGGGCACCTGGTGAATCTTGCTGTATAGCCTATAGATGACAAGTAGCTAGGATGCGGAGAGGGTGCCTAATGTCAGCATTGGCAAATACCACTCTCAACCAAAAAATCATTATCATCATAAGGGAGGCAACAAAGCTGCATACTTATCTGGGAAGTAACATCCCCCTAAAAAAGAAACCAGTCATTTAAATGAGTAACTAAGCAGGGTATCTCACATACAGCCTTCTCTATATGTATATTTGTGTTTTAGCTACTTTTCTTTCTCCCCCCATCAGCATCTGTAACCTTGTGGAGACAGTGACATTTAAAAAAAACACAGCAGGTGGTTAATAAATAGAAGCAGTTGAAAGGAATTTAAGCTAAATTTTAAATTTAAGCTAAATTCCGCTTCAGCTTGAGAATGAGTCCACATCAGAACAGTTGGAAACAGCCTCATTTAACCCGCCAGAATTCTTCTTTCCAAAAAAAATTTAACAACCTGTAGAAGCACCCGTAGATTTGTAAAGTGTAGCTGGTCATAAGCATCATTAGAAAGAGTTTTCAAATCCAATATTAATTCCTAAGACTGAAAACAATCATTTTAACTCAACATAGATGATCATGTCAAAGTACAAGGCACAATACAGAAGAAGCCCATTTACTGTAATCACCCAATATTGTGAACACACAGTCTTGGGATCTGCAGTCACAAACTGTCTTGAGCCCTAAGTCCTGTGCTTAGTTCAGTTCAATTGTTCAGTCATGTCCGACTCTTTGCAACCCCATGGACTGCAGCATGCCAGGCTTCCTTGTCCATCATGAACTCCCAGAGCTTACTCAAATTCATGTCCACTGAGTCAGTGATGTCATCCAACCATCTCATCCTCTGTCATCCCCTTCTCCTCACCCCTTTAATCTTTCCCAGCATCAGGGTCTTTTCTAATGAGTCAGCTCTTCACACATCAGGTGGCCAAACTATGGGAGTTTCAGTTTCAGCATCAGTCCGTCCAATGAATATTCAGAACCGATTTCCTTTAGGATGGACGGGTTGGATCTCCTTGCAGTCCAAGGGACTCTCAAGAGTCTTCTCCAACACCACAGTTCAAAAGCATCAATTCTTCAGTGCTCAGCTTTCTTTACAGTCCAACTCACACATCCATACATGACTCCTGGACAAGCCATGGCTTTGACTGGATGGATTGAATAGATACATAGAATTTCCAAGATCTAAAATTTACCATATTTTCATGGAGAGTGGGAATACATCTTTCAATATCTAAACTACCTAGTTTTCAGCACCTCATTTTCTGACCTCATTTTCATTTACTGACCTCTAAAAGCCCCAGACAGTATCTGCTCAGTTATGGCTCCAAATCAGCCAACAAGTCTGGGGAACTTGGAACTGCTACACTTTGACTTAAGCCTGCAAATACAAATGTGGTCCAGCAAATTGAGCTCTTGCTCAAATCCTGGTGCCATTACCCGCCCTTGGTCCCTAGATGCAGCTGTCTCCTCCTTTAAAAGTCTAGGAAGGAAGGGATGAGAGTTCCCTCTAATAGGTACTGCTGCCTTCCTGCCATGGGCCAGAGCTGCTTTTCCATCAGCTGGTTATGTGCATCCTCAAGAGGTATGTTAATTTACAATTGAGCACCAGGCCCACCCTAACTATAAAGGGACCACCCCACAGTATATTAAAAGGTTCACATCAATGTATGCAATTTAAATGCACATGCATATAATTAACTAGACACATTACCAGTGTGAGCTGCTAATTTGGAATGAGACACAAAAGACTGGAATATGTGCAGAGGAAAAAAAAACTTTAAAATGACTACATAATGAAAACTGCTTCATGCTGTGTCTACTGTTTTCATGTAAACTTAATACAACTGTAAATATATTTTAATGAACAGTAGAAAGAGGCAATTACAGAGAGCAAAGGAGGGCAGCACCACAGTGAAACATCATCAGAATGGCTCTTGGCCTTCATATTAAAAGTGCTGCCTGAAGACAGGGGGTGAATTATGACTTCATAATTTCCGGGGGAAAATGTTTACTCTATTACACACACACCTATTTGCCAACTTGCTGGCAATGAAAATAAAACACTAGCGTGAAAGCAGGGGGAAATCCTAGCTGACAAACAGAGAAGAGAGGAGATCTGAACTTGATGTTTTGGGCATCAACAAAAAAACGAATCACAGGGAATCCACCATACAACAGTGTGAATCAGCCATAAATATACATTTGTCCCCTCCCTCTTTGAACCTCTCTTCCACCTCTCCCCCCATCCCACCCCTCTAGGGTGTCACAGAGCACCAGGATGAACTCCCTTGTGTTATCAGCAACTTCCTATTAGCTATCTGTTTTACATATGGTAAAGAATCTGCCTGCAATGCAGGAGACCTGGGTTTGATCCCTGCGTTAAGAGTCCCTGGAAAAAGGAATGGTTACCCACTCGAGCAGTCTTGCCTAAAGAATTCCATGGACAGAGAAGCTTGGTGGGCCACAGTCTGTGGGGTTGCAAAGAGTCAGACAGGACTAAGTGACTAACACTTTCACTTTTCTTTAGGGTTAGGATGAATTGAGAGAGGAACACTGAAACATGTGCGTTACCATGTAAAGGGTGAAGAAGGTGAAGTTGCTCAGTAAACCCAGGTCTCCTGCATTGCAGGCAGATTCTTTACCATCTGAGCCACCAGGGAAGCCCTGATACAACAATGTAAAGCAATTATCTTCCAATTAAAAATAAACAATATAAAATTAAGAGAAATGTAACGTGTAAAACTTAAAGAAATAGAAAAACTGGTGTTCTTTATTAAATTTAGAACCATGAGGAAATTAAACAGTTTAACAGGGCTCAAGGTAAAAGAAGGTGGTCTAAGACACTGTGTAAAACACTAATTTTTGCTATAACCCCTCCAGCTGGACTCAATCCTAACACTCCTTTTCACATTTTTTCTCTTTATATAATTTTATATGTGACAGAATAAAGAAACACATTTTTAAATTAATGAAATTAACCAGTCTAAATGGAACAAAATATTTTTTCCAAACCATAAAAATAAATTATTTTTACAAGTTGAAAAAGTAGTGACCCTAAGATCAATGGAAAATTTTTTTGGAGCCAAACTGAGGTTTATAACCCAGGAAGCAGTCTCTGAGAACTGCTTGGGAACGGTAGGTGGGGGTTCAGTACATACATGCTTTTGCTGCAGGGAGTGTGTGCAACGAAGCACACAACTCAGGACAAGGTTGCTGGTAGTCGTGAGGAACAGACATCTTAGTTAATGCTGTAAATGCTTTTCTAAGTATGGGAGGATGCAAGAAACTGAGTCATAAAGTTCCCTCCTCCCCAAAATGTCTATCTGAGGGCCAGTTGTGCCAGTTTTCCCAGAGCACAAGGGGCCTTTGCCTGGGGTCCTGACTTCGCAAGAGTCTTGACCCTTCACAAGGGTCCTGACCTTCGCCCTGAATTCCTGGGGTCCTGACTTCACAAGGGTCCTGACCCTTCACAAGGGTCCTGACCTTCGCCCTGAATTCCTGGGGTCCTGACTTCACAAGGCTCCTGGCCTTAGCCCTGAATTCCTTTCAGGGTGTACTGCAGGGGAGTGACTGCAATGGCCAATGACTTGATTCCCATGGAACTGGATGGTGGGCAATATTCTTTATTTTACAAGTCCTTCTCTTTCAGTCCTAATTTGCACCAAGGTTTGGGAGGCATTCTGTAACCAGTTTGTCCCATGATGCTCAGAATGCTCATTCCCAGATCAGGAAAACATTTTCTTGATAACAAGAAACATCTTCTTGAAAACATTTTCTCAGTGTGCTATTACTGGGCCTCACCCTGCAACCCACAGCCCAGAGCCTCTGGCCCATCTGTCTTCCTAGTCTGTTATACAGTCCAGGAAACGGTTTTCTCTTGTCGCTTCTTCCCATATCTAGAGTGACACTATTACACTCATTGATCTTACAGGTCTGTATATTTGATGAATGGTTTCAAGTTGCCTAATCATCATTAGTTTTATCTGAGGCTCAGGCACATATCTGGAAGGGTAATGAACAATTACCTTGTAAAACAGGCGGAACACAAATAATATTACTAGTGACATAGATAAGGTTTGTAAGTAAGTATTTCAGGATTTCCATTAGGAATAGCCCCAGCATCTCCCAGACTGTCTGACCACCAGTTCTATACCAATCTCTGTCTTTAAGGGAAATGACATATTGGCATTGGACATAAAGTTCACCAAAGATGTCTGCAGGTACATGGTGGGTTGCGGGTCATCGTGAGCCCTGACGGGACTGAGAAAGGAAAGTTATTTTCTAAAGAAGTACACGACAGCTGCCAGAAGAAAAGCTGGTCCCTGACCAGGTATTTTAATCCCAATTTCAACTGGGGAGGTCTGATTAATACACAAAGCGGGTGCACAATGCACACTAGAGTAGAGGGGGGAGACCAAAGGGCAGAGAAAACAAACAATTGTTTACATTTTCCTTGTCTTGCCTTAAAAGGTGGATTTTTAATCTCATCATGGTATTAAATATCCTCTTCACTTTATCTTCTTTCACTAAAACAGTTCTGTATTCTCAAAATGATTTCCTCAGAGTGTGAATGAGTTCTTGATATTCTTACACATCAAAAACCACTGCCGGTATCATAACCAAAAATATATGTGAAAGTTTGGGAATCTTCATTTAAGTACCGTCTGTATCTTGGAGCAACTGAAGAATAGATTTGCAACTGAAGAATAGATTTGCAACTGTAAAATGAGTGTGATAAATTCCATGACTCAGATGATGTAGAAAAACAATGCAAGGCTTTTGTCACTGATAGATTTTTGTTATTAGAATTATAATTCAGGTGGGAGGATAAGAAGCTAAGCAGCTGGAAAATACCTGCTGACTGTCTGAGCCTAAGGGGCATCAGGGGTAGGGTTAGGGGATGTTTCTGTGAAGCAGCTGAAGAGTTCAGCTGTGAGCTCCAATGCGCTAAATGGTAGTGTTAGTCGCTCAGCCACGTCCGATTCTTTTCGACCCCACAGACTGTAGCCCACCAGGCTCTTCTGACCATGGGATTCTCCAGGCAAAAATACTGGAGTGGGTTGCCATTCCCTTCTCCCGGGGATCTTCCCAACTCAGGGGTCAAACCGGGGGTTTCCTGCATTGCAGGCAGATTCTTTACCGTCTGAGTCACCAGGGAAGCCAAAAAGATGCATGGATTTTGCCAAATATTGGGAGATAAAAAGTCTACCTCATTTTTAAATGGAGAATAAGGCTAGACTGTGAAAGCCAAAGTCACTAAACAGTTTTACTTAATGTACATTTCCTAGTTTGCATATTGAACAGATCCTACATTTATGAAGTGAAAGAAATCCTACTTTTAAATGCTAGATGAACACTTTGAGCTGGTTAAAAGCATCAATTATTGTCCATGATATATGGTTAGAAAGTCAATTATAACTAACCTATAGATTCACAGGGAATATAGGCTGCAAGACAGACTTTAAAAGTCCATTTGAAATGATATGGGTATAATGCTGTTAAGAATTCTAATTACTCAGTGATGCAACTCAATGGCAAAACACAGTGGCCTGCCTGCTTGAGATGAGTCAACCGGTATGACTCATTCATGTTTCCAACTCCTGATAATGATGCCTTTCCAATCTGACTCAGTATTTGCATGCAATTTATATTCATAGAATTATCAAAGTTTAGAGCACAGAGGAATTCTGTAAATGATCTAGTGTCAGTCCCTTGCTACAGTGAAAAAAATCAAGCCCAGCCCACATGGAATAAATAATTTACCAACAGAATCTAGACAGTTCATTACACGTTTACTCTATATGATGCCTTTCAAGTAATAATTTTAGCAAACAAACAAACAAAAAAATACTACAGCAATTACTTTTCTCAAAATGGCTGTTTTCACTTTCACATACATTTTTCTTTGAATTTTTTTCCCCAACCTGGATGTCTTTTGGAAAGTATATTTTATAAACTTAATTTCAAAATAGTACATTTAAGGATATTAATATTTTAAAAGAGTCAAAATAATATGTTTCTTTTGATATTCCCTGAACATGAAAATGGTGAACCAAGCTTCATTCATTTTATATAATTGTTCTTAATAATTAAAGCCATGGTAACATTTCAGTGCTTTTTTTCACTCATTCTCTTGAATTACAGTGAAGCTAAAGCAGATTTTAAAAGCTTACATACCTTCTAGCTATTTTCACTAATTCTAATTCAAAGGTAAATATTGCTCATTTCACATGAAATATTTTTAAAACATAAAAACCAGAATATGTGATTTGCTGAACAAGATTCAGAAAAAGCTGTCACAGAATAATCTTTTAATCCCTAGGATTTTATTTACAAAAATTTACTAAAGAGCAAAATCTGGAATGTCGATGTCACAGGGTATTAACTGTGATTTGTTGACTCCATTTATCCATACACCCAGTCATGTGAGCTGGCTTCCTATGTGATACGCCCCTTTCCTCAAATAACTTAAGCCTGTTAACAAATGCTCTGATGGTACTTGGTCCAGGGAGATTTCCACTAATTGCCCTGTGTTTTTAACAGTTCCAAATACATATTGCAATTGTTTATTATAAAAGTGGCTAGAAAGCAGCTGCTGCGTGCCTCGAATCAGCCTGATGACTATTAGGGTGCGCAGAGAAAGGTCTATCAGTCTCCGTGACCGTGCAGGGGCAGGAGCAAGAGCGGTCCCTTTCCAAACGCAAAGCAGGACACACCGGTCATTCTGGTCTGCTAAATATGCAACAGTGATTCTGGCTAGAGGTGCAAAATATGAGGCTGAAAATGCACAGCTATTTTCAAAGATCACTGATCTTCATGAACTCCCAGAGGATAAAATGAAAGGGAAGATCTCACCACAATTATGCTGTAAGCTTCTGGGGGTGGAAAATATATCTGTTTATCTGAGAACATCCCCCAGCACCTGCTGCAGTGTTGGCATATAACAGACATTTAATAGATGTTTATTGATTGTTCATGACATGATATTAAGATTCACCGCAGTGATTAAAATAGATTCTAAAACTGCAACAGTTACTTGAATAAATGGGAAGCAGTGTGGTAAAACAGAAATAACTTTGGATTTGGAACCAGACAACCCAGGGTTCAGTCCTGGTGTGACTCCAGCCAGCTGTGTTACCTTGCGCAAGTCACTGACTCTTTGAGCTTTAGACTCCTCATCTCTGAAGCAGGGTAATACCTTCTTGAAGAGACACTTAACCAAAATTTTTGTTTTCATTTTAAATGGTGTATACAGGCCAACTAGCACAGCATATGGGATAAGAGGACTCAACGAACAGATCCATGGTACTCTTTGGGTTGAATCATGAACTTAAAAAAATAAACATCAGGGTATCCATCATCTCGGTTTCAGTCTTTCTCTACAAGCTGTCTTCACCTTGACACGTTATCTCTAACAATGAGCATATATTCATTGAGTCAGTGACAAAGACTGATGGCTGTGCCACAGCTGACTGAAGAACTGTGAAAATCGAACCATGATAATCATGAGATGCGAAGGAACAACTCTTTCCTAAAAAAGAAATATTCTGCCTATTTATTAATCAGCTGCAAAATATTTGCAAAGATGCACTTTGTACTAACAAAAAATACATTTTCTACACCCCTTTGTACTATGAACCCATCCATCCCTTACCAGTAATTTCCAGTGGACGCTGGCATATTGCATCCAAACAGTAACATATGATGGACAGTATCCATGCTGGCACGGGGTTTGAAGTCAACTGTTAAGAGAAAATGATACATGATCTTGAATATAAGTTATACTTCTGTGTACAAGTGTCACAAGAGACCCCAGCATTCAGTATTTTGAAAAGCTGTCTAACACAGATGTTTTGATGCTCTTATGATAGAATGCTCTGATTATATACATTATTTATTCCTTAAGATGATCATGATTTGATCATTTAATCTAGTAGGATAGTAAACTATTAGTTAGCAAAAGAGAAAACAAGATGCTGAAACTACATATATACCCACACGCACTTATTAAAGCTCTCTTTTAAAGTGATGAGAGATCATGTGGGTACAAGATGAAAGCTCCAGGCTACATATTCACAGTATATTTCCTTGCAGATTTTGGTCAACTTCTGAGTACCATTCAACGCTGCGCACACTGCACTGAAACAGTGAGCAGTCAAGGCATCAGCAGAAGGATCCATAACACAAATTTATTATCATCTTAGAATAACACTAGTCACCGGATGGAGACATGGAGAAACAAGTTACTAGAAAAGAAAAGTGGTAAAATATATCTTTCCAAAAATACAGAAGAATAACAATGTCCAGAATGAACACCGTGCACTTGTTAAAGCATTGGGTTTTGAAAATGACACAGTGCGGTGTCTCATCCTGTCCCAAGAACAGCGGTTGAAGGCCATTAAAATGAACAAGTCAGCTCAGAGCTAAAACAGAGAAATCAGGGATAAGTTATTTAGTATGATCAGTGCCCAGCAGGAGCTCTTTCCTGGTTTGGGGTTGGCTTATCCCCTTTCATCCACATTCAAAATGCTGCCCTAGTGGGCAGTTTTCAAGTCATCTTTACAGATGCAAATGCTAAAGTCTTGGGTGTGTGCAAAGCTGCATCTTCTAGCTCTTTTTCTCTATCTTACGGAATTGATGAAATCCCTCTAACTGCGGAGCCATGTATCTGGGACATGTATATATTATAAAATAAGAGTTGCTCTACATCAACGAGAGCACAATGGCATGCACAGGGTGCCTGATCAGGAAACACAAGGTGCCCACCATGAGCCCCCTGACTCACAGCTTCCATGGGAAATAAAGAGCCTTTCATTTACTGCCCTGAAAACAAGAATTTAAAGTCTAAAAATCACATCTTGAGATTTTCATACCACTATCTAAAAAGACAACCGAGACAGGACAGCAGGGAGATGGACTTGATGTAACCTGAGGCTGAGTTTCCTATTACCAAAGAATGCAGCGAGTCTAGGAAACTGAGTATACTGCGGAAGGAAAGAAGCAATTAGAAATTACAACAGTTCACACAAACCGCAGAAAATCATACCACCACCAAGCCTAAATTAACAAGAGAAACAGAAGGGGGATTCCACCTCCACAGGCTCACTCTCAAGCTGACTGCAGGGTTTCTTTCCTCCCTTCCAGAATTCTCCCAGGGGATCGTTCCTCAAACAAGGCAAATTTTAAAAACCCTGGGGAATACCTGGCCTTGGTCTTTTACTCCCCATACACTTATTTTGGTATATGATGCAATTTGTTATTTTACATTAATTTTTGTCAAATGATTTCTATCATTCTCTGCGTTACTATAACTTTTTAGTCTGACTAAACCTACTTCCCACTGTTTGTTTGTTTGTTTGTTTCAATATCTGTCCCTCTGCCAGTCTATGATGGGTTGTCAAACAAGAGGCTGACTGCTCTGCTTTTTCAGAATCGATGTAGATGACGACATGGTTCCCAGTCCCCTTAGATTCTTTGGTTATGGGTGGATTATATGAATAGCTTTCCTTATGACTGAGTCATTCTGGGAATGTTGGTGATAAACCAATACGGCCACATGCATTTTATCAAGGATTATACTGTTAAATGAAAGCGTGAGTTCGAGGTCTCAGCTAAAAATTCAGGTGAAATGATCCAGTAGAAGATTGGAATTACATGTCTCTTATTCAAGGAAGACGTCAGAGAATTACATATTTGGAAACCACTCAAAAACTGAGCCCTGAAGCCATGGGGATAGACCAAACCACCAGAGGTGATAGCAGGGACCACAGAAAAGGTCCAGGATAGTTTAAGGGAAATATCTGAGCTCTTAGGAGCTGTGCAGGAGACCCTAACTGTGTTTTTTCTTATATTAATGCAGTGTGTGTACTGTTGTGAAACAAAGCAAAAACCTTTTTGGAAGAAGAGTGGGCTCTCTTTAAATTTATAAAATGAAATATTAAGCAAAAGATTCAGGTAGGGACAGAGAGGAGACTTGCTGGGAGAAAAATAGATCACGAAGACAGCAACACACAGTCCCTGCGGCTTTTCATTAGCAAGGAGAGCCAGTTTTGTGCAGGGCCGCTGCTTATGAAGAGGATCCTCTCATTGTCCTTTGTAAAGGGCAAACGTTATTCAAAGTACAACTTCTTGAGCCATTTTCTAATTTTTTTTTCTTCTCTGACATACTATTTTCAGAACCAATGTGTTTGATTCTAGTTTCTATAATGAGAAACAAATCAATATCTTTAAGTGCTAGTAAAAGAAAATCCCTCAGAGTTTCCTCTTATAAAAACTGATTCTCACTGACTTATACATTCTCCAGAAACTCAGGTACTAATTTAAATGCTAAGAAAATTATTGGTACAGAGTGGAAACAAACAACTAGCCATCTTCCTCATCTCCTGAAGAAAGAATATACTGTCAAACTATTCATATAATTAAAACTCAAAGCAAAACTAACTCTAAGTTGAAACACATGTCCAGCAAAAAGAAACATATCCAAGTGTAAATCTAAATCAAATAGTAGATGCCAGAAAACAGAGCAAAAATAAGGCAAGAGTTGGAAGATTTCATTCAAGGGCCTGCTGGAAGTACTGGGCAGAGGTCAACTGGGAAAAGATCAGGCTGACAGGTCCATTTCCTGGGTTTGTCCCACTCCTACTTATTAGTCCTGACTTTGCAAGAGAAGACCCTCCAACCCGAGGGAATAAGAATAAGGCCCATGAGCACAGGATACACAGACAACTATGCTAGAGATTTCAACACTGCACAAAATAAGACTATGGAAACACGGTTAAAAATCACATCTTAAATTCCCCCTTCTTTCTTTTTCTCCGAACACACAAGGAAAGAAATAAAGGATCCAAGGGAAAGAGAGATAAAGGATAATAATGAAAACAACTGCACCTTTAAGTGTGCGATTCTGACAGGCAGAATAAACAAAGGCGGCCCTGAGATGGTGACAAAAAGGCAAAAACACAGCCTTGTGCGAATGCAAGGGAAGATTAGACCCGATAAGATTAAAAGCGCCACTGACTCTTCTAACTCAATAATAAGATGACAGCTGCTTAAGTGGAAGTGGTTCTTCAGTCCCAGTAGGTGTGAGCAGTTCAGATTGCCTGATGGATAAGACCAGGGGAAATTTTACAGGCAAGGAAGTGTCAGTAAGGGCTAGAAAACAAATACGTTCAAAGGCTGGAGACTCCAGAAATAGTGACTCAAGAACATTAATTAAAGGAAATGTGATGATGCTGTAAAGTGCATGGGCTGGAGGATTTCCGGGAGAATAGGGCCATCTGAAATGCAAGACTTGAAAGCACACGTGTGGGCATCCCGAGCAGAGAGAGAACGAGGCCTGTTTGCTGGAGTTCTAAGCAACATTTGTTCTAATTTCAAGAGCTCGTTCAGGATGTACGGCCTCTTTCAGCTCACATCAGACTACAGTCAGGGCCATAACATTTTCTAAAAATGTGATCTAGGAGAGTATTTCATCCAGTATTTGGCTTTCTCTCCATTTTTCCTTTCCAAAGAGGATATCCAGGTCTGCATGTCAAATTCTGATGTATTTGCCAGACTCAGGATGTGGAAATATTTCAAAGAACCCACATAGCCAAGTGAAGCAATATGCAATTTAGAAGATAACAATGTACACATATAACCTACTCCCAAATGCCACTGGAAATGAGAGCAAAGGAAGGCAGTAAAGAAATACTATCAGTCAGTCAATCAGTTCAGTTCAGTCGCTCAGTTGTGTCAGACTCTTTGAGACCCTATGGATTGCAGCACGCCAGGCCTCCCTGTCCATCACCAACTCCTGGAGTTTACTCAAACTCATGTCCATTGAATCACTGATACCATCCAACCATCTCATCCTCTGTCGTCCCCTTCTCCTCCTGCCTTCAGTCCTTCCCAGCATCAGGGTCTCTTCCATTGAGTCAGTTCTTCGCATCAGGTGGCCAAAGGATTGGAGTTTCAGCTTCAGCATCTGCCCTTCCAATGAACATTCAGGACTGATTTCCTTTAGGATGGACTGGTTTGATCTCTTTGAAGTCCACGGGACTCTACTTATCCATGTCTAAGAAATGCTATAGACATGGATAATTAACCTGTCATATAAAGAAGAACTGGCTTTCAAATGCAAGTCTGAATCTCCAGAGATTAGGCATTCCTGAATTATTGCCTGTATAGATCGTCAGAGAAAACTGTTAACTTTCTTTTTTTCTCCCAGTGGAATCATATTATACACAGTAAACAGCTTATTTCACATACTGTGGATATTTCTACATGCTATGAAACAATTTTCGTCAACAGTACTTTTCAGCTAGTGCTATGCTTTAGAATTACCCTATGGAGCTGATTTAAAATACAGGTGCTCATGGTCAACCCTAGATCAGCTCTGCCTCTTGCCCCATCAGTATCTTCTTTGAATCTACAGAGGCTGTTCCAGGCAAGCACATCTTTGCAAAATTTCACAGGTGAATGAGCGGTGATCCTGACAGCAGTCAACGCTTTCAGTGGCCGACTATGTTCTATTATGTGAGCATCCTCAAGAGTTTAGTTAACTTATTTTGGTTAACTTGGATTATCTAGCTCTTTCAAATGTACAGGGTAAACAGTAAAAACAAGATTTCTTTTAAAACAAATTTATAAAACGTTTTGAAGGCAAAAATCAGTTGACCCTTTAGAATTGTTTTATTAAATCAGATCACTGATTTAATCACTGAGATCACTGGAACGCTATATTATTACATCAGACAAAATTAGCTGTATCACCTAAACTCATTTTAGGGCACAGGTCTGAAGCAAGCACACAAATGGGGCCCCTGGTGATTCACGTCTGTGACAGAGTCAGTTTTCTAATAATCCTACTGCTTTCAAGGCATTTTCAATATTGAGAAAAATAGGCATAAGGTTCAAGAAATAATAATGTACAAAAGTTGTCATAATTAAAATTCCTGGCCCTTAATATCATTCCCATAAACATTTGCTTTCGAAAAAAAATAAAGATTATACTTCAAGAACCATTCATAGGAACTGAAGATAATGCAAAAATGGTAATTTAAGTGTAGGATATGATCAGCTTTAATGTTCATAATCTTGCAGTTGGGCGAGAAACGTTCAGACAGTTGTAAAGCTCACAGCAGCGGAGTCCATTTGGCAGCTTGCTGAAAACCCACAGCAATGGCATATTATATTATCGCCTGCCAGCTTCCCGCAAACCATAAAGCAATTCTACACTAAAATAAAGACCTCTGCTTGAACATTTTTAATCAGAAAGTTTAATAGAAAAGTCGTCGTTAGCTCTCGCTAGCTTGGATCATGATGTACAATTCAGAAAGAATCCTTAACGTGTTTTATGAGGACTTTAAGCGACTGTTGCCAAATTAACCAAGAAATAAGACACCTGAGAGAGCCTATAAATCAAGTGCAAATTTCAAGTGAAACAATCCTTACCGCCGAATAAAGGAATTTCAGCACCAAAAAGAATTAAACTTTTAGATGATATACCTTTTAAAAGGAAACTTTCTGCTATATGCCAGAACCAACTAAACAATCAATAAATAGACTTCATCAGTCAGGCTATGCAAGATAAAACAGCATAAGCTTCATTAAGCCCTGTTTTTGTAATGTCATCTCTATAACATCCCCCTATTAATTTCCCAGAAAAGCAAACCCACAGTCCCCTTATTGCCTTTCCAGAATCCTCCAGCGGTCTCCGACACCCCGCCATGATTCCAACAAGACAACCTCCAACATCCAGTCTGAGTTCTCACTGGCTGCCCTTCTTACCTACTAACCACACCCACTAACCCTGACTGAAGGCTTACCCTTCGGGCTTCACCGGTGGCTTAGACAGTAAAGAATCTCCTTGCAGTGCAGAAGACCTGGGTTCGATCACCGGGTCGGGAAGATCTGCCAGAGATGGGAATGGCAACCCACTCCAGTGTTCTTGCCTGGGAAATCCTATGGACAGAGGAGCCTGGTGGGCTACAGTCCAGTTCAGTTCAGTTCAGTGGCTCAGTCGTGTCCAACTCTTTGTGACCCATGGACCACAGCACGCCAGGCCTCCCTGTCCATCACCAACTCCCGGAGTTCACTCAAACTCATGCCCATCGAGTTGGTGCTGCCATCCAACCATCTCATCCTCTGTCGTCCCCTTCTCCTCCGACCTTCAATCTTTCCCAGCATCAGGGTCTTTTCAAATGAGTCAGTTCTTTGCATCAGGTGGCCAAAGTATTGGAGTTTCAGCTTCAGCATCAGTCCTTCCAATGAATATTCAGGACTGATTTCCTTTAGGATGGACTGGTTGGATCTCCTTGCAGTCCAAGGGACTCTCAAGAGTCTTCTCCAACACCGCAGTTCCAAAGCATCAATTCTTCGGCGCTCAGCTTTCTTTACAGTCCAATTCTCACATCCATGGAGTTGCAAACAGTAGGACACAACTGAGCGACTAACACTTTGACTTTCTACCTTGTGCGTGGCTCACTTACGGTTCACAACAGCCTTGTGAGTCTGGTCCTTCCTCCTTTAACAGATGAGGCTGGAGGAAAGAGAGGCTGAGTGATCGCCCATGGCCGTGTAGCCTGCAAGAGGTGAGGCTCACATGTGAGCCCAATATGCTCCAAAAATTTAGTGCTCATATGGTTGGCAGCTAGAACATTCTCCTCCCTCTGAAGATCCAAACAGACCATCTTCCCAGATCCACATCAAATCTTGCCATCTCTCTCATGAATTTTTTTTTTTTCCTGACTGAAATAGTTCACGTTGGTCTTTTCAGAGTTGGCCACTGAAATTGTCCCCACTGCAATAGCTGAAATGGCTACTTCGAACAACTGTCAAAATGCCAAGAAGCCACAGACACTGAAAGACGTTTTACACAGCAAACCTGATTCAACCCTGGGCTTTAAGAGCTGGCCATTTTCCGGGGAGTGAGGTGGGGTGGCATTTTGACACTATGGCATTAAAACAGCTTTGTCAACCTGTCATTTACTTTTTGGAGATCTCCAGATGCATCAAATTGAAGACATTTCTAACTCTCGGTTTCATAAAGTATAATGAAATGGTTCCTACTTCTCCTAAAGTTTTTTTATTACCTGACAAAACTCTGGAGGTTTGGGGGTTGTCATGTTGGAAATGTGGGTATTTGGGTAACCAGATGATAGAAGACATTCAAGAAATATGCTGAGACAGAGTATATAGCAACAGTTTCTCATTGATGATGAGGAGCAAGCGAATGAGATTTTATCCAGTCATCACAGATCTCCAGTACGCTGCATCTTATTTGTGCTATTTCAGCTCTCTCCAAGTGGACTGCACTAAGAAACTAGAATAGCCTCCGAGGGTGCCTGCTGGAAGGTACCTGATGGTCGTGTGGAAGACAGAGACTAAATTATTCATGTTGGAGAAAACCCTAGGTGAAGAGAGAAGGGAGGGCATGTGTAGTCAACTAATTGGGAGCAGAAAGGTGACACAGTAATTGCATGGGGACGGACACTCACACACACACACCCTTCTATTCAATATTTATTGCTGTCAAGGCCATAAAATACGGGTAAATGAGCACTGTACCCTGCCAGACCTTGGTCTTTACAGTCATACTATGTAACTGACCCATAAACACGATCAAAATTAGACCATGCCTCCAGTTTTTGAAGTACCCCAATATCACCTTAACAAGTGCTTTAAGAAAGCTCCCATTTGGAAATATTCTAACTGTATAATTCTGCCATGTTCTACATTCAACAGAAAAGCCCAAGAAAACGAAAAGCAATGCATCATTAGATGAATTTTTGTCTATTTCTAAATTCGATGCTTCTGTCTCATTTGTATAGTGCAATTTGATAGATAGGGACCTGCCATCATTCACTAAGGAAAAGACACATTTATTTACTGGTCATCCATGTGAGGGAAAGCAAGTGGATGAAGATGACAGTCAAATTTCTTGGCTGAGTGGGCTGCTGTCAGAGCCAATTCTTCTGAGTGTCTATAAAACACCTTTTAGACAGCATCACAGTTCAGTGGTCAAATGTAGATTTTCTCATACCCTCACCCATTCCAATTCTGTGGCTCTTTATTAAAAAACAAAAACAAAAGCAATGTTCTAGGGGAAGCAATGATTTTCTTAAAAGTATAAAAATTATACTTATCTTCATTAGAGTATTTTCTCAAACACCTATTTTTATTCATATTTAGTAATTCAGTGCCAACATATAAACACACCAAGCATGCTGGATAGGCTTGTATGTACATATTACAGGCATATGCACGTAAAATTCCATGACAACTGTGATGGTCTCCTCTCAAAATTAATGTATGTTTATTTACATGTTACATAATTAGTTGCATAAGCATAAAGCCAAAATTAAAAATTACTCAAACGTAATTTGGTGTTTTACCACTATCAGAAGAGTTTGTTATAGTCCTTATAAACAGTCTGCCTTTTGGGAATTTCTTCAGAAATTTAAAAAGCAAAGGAGAAAGTCCTTTTCCTATGATGTAACATTTGTATTCTTGTCTCCCAGAATCCTGCCAAGCTGTGATTTCCTTGAATTTGTAACATACCACATCCCCAGGGCTAGCCCAATAACCAGATTTTAATAAATCCAGCACATAACAGGATTTTAAAAAATTTGCTGATTTAAGAACAAGTGGTTTTTCTTAAAAAGAAAAAAAACAATTATTCCCTTATATTCAAACAATTACAATTTAAGACAAAAGAGTAAACTGTCTATTATTCAATATATTCCCTTAGAAATGGGCAAACCGAACACTTTTTTTGTATCCACTCATGTAATGGGCAAGCAGTTTCTGAGTCCTTACCATGCCTGCTGGCTTTTGTATTTTTTTTAATTTATTTTTTAATTGGACTATAATTGCTTTATAATTAGGTGCTAGTTTCTGCTGTACAACATGAACCAGCTATATGTATACATACAAGCCCTCCCTCTCGAGGCTCTCTCGCCAACCCCATCCCACCCCTCTAGGTCATCGCGGAGCACTGGGCTGGGCTCCCTGTGCTGCGGGCAGCTCCCGCTGGCTGGCTGTTTTACACACGGTCGTGCATATATGTCAAGGCTGCTCCCCGAGCTGGTCCCACCCTCTCCTCCCCCTACTCTGTCCACAAGTCCATTATCTATGTCTATGTCTCTATTCCTGCCCTGTAGCATTCAAACATTTTTATAGCACAATGAAA
>SJYQ01002372.1:136555-171301 GCA_006410935.1 Redunca redunca | reverse complement strand
AAAATATTTTGTAAAGTGTCTTAAATGAACAAAGTTTTATAGGTCTTTACAAATCTTCATTTTAAACCACATTTAATATTATGATAAGGTGCCCTGAGACCCAGAATTTCAGACAACCCACAAAAAGGCCAAAGTTTCATTCATGGAAAAGCCTTTGTTACCCCACAAGTATTACCTTTCACTTTGGGAATTAGGATACATTATGTATAATTACCCTTCCAACATATAAGCCCTTTTCCTTCTGCAAATCTTTACATCTTCATGTGTATTGGGTTTTATTTTGTAAGACAGTTTGCAGTTTACCTTTTTTGCAGAACTGCCCAGAGTGTTCCCAGTAAGGAATTACAGAATACTTGTTTCTAGTGTGAGGAAGACGGCAATGCGCTTCTGCTGTATTTCAGTTCCTTCTATCCATTTGATAACTTCTCCCCTTTATTCCCTGTGTCATCATCCCCACACCTACATCTGTTATAATTTGAATGGCATACAGGTAAGCAGCACACATACAGTAAAAAGCTTGGGCATGTTCCTTAAGCTCTCCGACCTCTTGCTTCTTCTGCAAAATAGCTTAAATATGCTTAGTTTTCAGTGGCTTAGTGTCTGGCAAGTCCTCAGTAAACGATGGCTGGTGGTGGGTTGACTCTGGGAACAAGTATTCCTTTAATAGGACCACTATTGTCCTAGGACCTGATTAAACCACAGACACAGATGTTCCTATCTCCGTTTCTCTATAAAAACAGGACAACCAACAGTGTCATCCTAAGAATTAATGAGATTACACACGCAAATATATAAATAATTGGTACTTCTCTTTGGTTTTCAGTTTTCCAGTTCTATTTTGCCTATACCTAAACTTCTGTGGTTGCTGAATTATATAAACAATGGCAACCAAAAATCTCGTGGGGGTGGTAAATGAAAGGAATAACACTGAAGATAATCATGTTTTGAACAGGTGACAAAATGATTAGTCTTCATGCAGTCCTCCCAGCAATAAAGAAATACTGAAAATATTACATTGGCCAAAAAGTTCATTTGGGTTTTTCGTTAACACCTGATGGAAAACCCAAAAGAACTTTTTGGCCAACCTGGTAGTTATAGTTCTTATAAGATCCTTCAAGTTGCCTAAGAAAAATAGACAAACATTTAATGTCCTGGTTCTAATATAGCCCTTTATGTGTTTCCTGTGAATATTTTTCTTGACTGAATATACTGACTTGTACTTTCAACTTTAAGTTATGTGAAGGTAAACACATTTTTATTAGGAGCGCAATAACACATTCCAGGATATATATTTATAGGCCTTTGAGTCACCAGCTCTGACATCATTTACCACTACCTCCAGAAACAAACCAAGAACCTATTAATGTGAGACCCGTAATACTGCTCTAAAACACAACTAACATATGTACACAGGTGTGCAGAGTGGCCTTCTCTTCAAAAACAGGAGCAATCAAGTCTACCCCAAACTCAGACAAAGAAAATACAAAATTAGTAAAGAAAAACTTCAGGTACAGTTTCTTTTTATTAGCAAACATTATTTTCTCCTAGGCTGTCAAATATGTGGATATGATTGAAGAAAGCTTTACGGTTAGTACTTTAATTATGAATTTATATCCTAAACCACTTTTGAAGTGAAGTGAAGTGAAGTTGCTCAGTTGTGTCCGACTCTTTGCAACCCCATGGATTGTAGCCCACCAGGCTCCTTGGTCCATGGGATTTTCCAGGCATGAATACTGGAGTGGGTTGCCATTTCCTTCTCCAGGGGATCTTCCCGATCTAGGGATCGAACCCAGGTCTCCCGCATTGCAGGCAGACGCTTTACCGTCTGAGCCACCAGGGAAGCCTTAGTGTTATTCAAAGCATGACAATTAGAAACTTACTTTTGTCCCTTTGAAAGTTCAGGATCTATAAGCACCAACTTTCTAACTTTCTTCCTAATAATATTCAATGATTACACAAAGGAATGTCAGTCAGGCAATGCTCAGCTTTCTAAGGTCTGACTTATTTCTAGGAATTCACTATGGAGCAAGTTTTGTTTAGAGAGTGTTGATACAGGCTGTATTTTCTGTTGTGACTGCCACTAAATTATGTGAAAAAAACCTGATGCACACTGTTCTGGCTTTGAAGATCTGTAATATATTCTTCTGTGAAGAACGCCTCGTGAAATTTCATCCTCCGATGGCCCCAAGGCTACTATACACATTTTGTGATTCACATAATCGCCATTTCAGACAGCCCACTCGAAGGTTAGTTTCAAGGCACCAAAGTACAGACTCTCATTACCAGCACTTTCTCTTCAAAATCAACTTTTCAAAACAGAAAAGTAAGGCAAGGGGAGCAAAGCCATGAATAATTTGCCAATCACACATCTTCCCCAAACAGCTGAAAGTCTGTCATACAGCGTGTTTAAATTAAAACTACCCAGATGAAAACAGATGGTGTTCTGTCACATGTCCCGTCTGACTGAAAGGCTCGGCTGGGGAAGGCGCTGTCCTTTAAGTGTCCTCTGACTCTACAGGCGGCAGAGTCTGTCCTCCCCCCTCCCTCCCTCCTGCTCTTCCTTCTCTTATTCTCTACTTCTTCCATCCCTTCCTACCCATCCCTCTGTCAGACAGGTAAAATCTTACATCCCCCCACGCTGATCTCAGTGCAGTCGATTTACAGCATGAACCAGCAGGTAAATAGAGGGTCCACTGAGGGGCGCGGAATGAAGCATCCAGCCAGACAGAAGGCCAGTCCTCTATAAGTGGGCCACATGGTACTTGCGGCCACTGACATCTGCATGCAGCCCCTTAACTGCCATCCCTCACGAGTCTCTCCAGATACAGTTCGTAGGTTGTCTCAGTGGCTCACTAGTAGTTTTCCTGCGTTAGGCATTATCAATGCGTTTCGGAAGCTGACAGTAGAAGATTAACGCGCTCATAACCATCAAAGAGAACCTTTCACTGATCTCAAATAGCTGCCTTTCCTCCCACGGCCCACCCCTCTGCACCATCCGATTAATACTTACTCACGAAGGCTTCCTCATCCATTGGCAAACGCACTGACATGCAGAAGTACGTATCAGACTGGGAAAGAAAGAAAGACACAAAGTTCAAATTAAACTGCTGCTAACGAAGAAGAAGTAACTTGTAAAAGCATGAGCTCCGTGACTGAAAAAGGACTACTGGTCCAGTGAGGTGAGGTTATCTGTCAAATGTCGGGTGCCAGGTGAATGCAAGGGCTAAGTCTAGAACTTAGGTACTCTAAACATTTTTCTATGACTCTCTTCTAAATGCGATTCATAAAATCCCATATATGATCCTATTTGTAAAATGATGCTAAATCCTATTTATTAAAATAAATTTATGAGTAATATTTCTAGTACTGTCACAGTTAAAAGGCAACATTTTAAACACTTCTACAGAAACAGTAAAATACTTCAATGCATCTGATTTTAAAATGTAGGAGTTAATTTTGACCTTCTTTGCTATATGCATAATTAAATATTTAATTTTCAGAATTAATTTATTAAATTATTAATTTAACAGAATTAAAATATTAATTTCAAAGACACCATGAATAAAGAGTGGTTTTAATACATATATTTGGTGTTCTCCCTTTAAAATTTTTATGTAGAGCATTGAAGAAATCAACGTTAGTTCAAGTTATTCTTTCTTTTCCAGTTATCAGTCTCTTATCTAAGTTGCTATTTTCCACTATTAAATATACTGAGAAAAAGATTTTATTGATAAAACTGCAAAGTAAGGATAATGGGGATCTGTTGATCTGTGCATTCACTTTCTTAATGAAAATCCATATGCAGTGAAGTATGTGCTGTGATTGGTAATATACCCAATACAAATAGAGACTGAACCCATTTAAGAACTCATACTTTATGGATTATTACTGCACAGTGGTGGAATCAAGAGACTCCACAAACATGGACAGAGATCATCTGAGTTTCTTTAAACCTACTGGTCAGCACCACAACTGTGAAATTTGAACCTCTTTTTTCACTTCTGTGTTGCAAGGAGATTCAAATACACATCAAAGAAATATCTTAAAATTATAAAAATTACAGAAATATGATTCAGTCTTTATCATTACTTTTGTATACACTATTTCTTCTACTTGAACAAACTGCTTCATTTCTTAACAGGTTTTATTATTACATAGGTTCACTTTTATTTTGGTTAGAAGGAAACAGGCTGGGAGATGTTAAAGGCTCCACAGCAAGAAGGTTAAGCCACATAAATGCTGGAGATGTAGCTTCTGTATCCAGAACTTAAGAAATATACTAGCAAAATATTAATAATGCTTAAAGATCTTACAATCACATACAAGATTACTCACGAATATTTTCCTATCTTTGAATTACTAATGTTATAAAACAGACCTATTCTGTTCTAACAGAAATAGTAATAAATTCAAGATTCCCTTCTCTTTGATCATCCTGAGCTATGAGTATTTCAGGACTGAAAGATATTAGTGGCTACTATCGTTGCTGTTGTGGGCTTTCCTGGTGGTTCAGACGGTAATGCATCTGCCCACAATGCGGGAGACCTGGGTTTGATCCCTGGGTTGGGAAGATCCCCTGGAGAAGAGAATGGCAACCCACTCCAGTATTCTTGCCTGGAGAATCCCATGGACAGAGGAGCCTGGAGGACTACAGTCCACGGGGTTGCAAAGAGGGGGACACGACTGAGCGACTGGCACACACACATAGCTGCTGCTGCTGCTATTTCCAGCCAACAGTTACTGAATTCTTATTATGTGCCAGGCATGGTTCCCAATGTTTTCTGTGTATTATACCATTTAATAATAAAAACAATCCAATATGATAGGTGTGTGCGTGCTCAGCTGCTTCTGGCTCTGTGTGACCCCCATGGACTGTAGCCTGCCAGAGCTCCTCTGCCCATTGGATTTCTCCAGGCAAAAATACTGAAGTGGGTTGCAATCTCCTCCTCCATGGGATCTTCCCGACCCAGGGATCAAACCCAGGTCCGCTGCATTGGCAGGTGGATTCTTTACCCCGAGTGCCACCTGGGAAGCCCTAGTACGATGCACAGATACTCCTTTAAAGATAGTAGGAGTAGTAACTAGCATCTGTTGAGAGCTTTATGAGCAAGCACTGCTCGAAGCACTTTACATGTACTGTATAACTCCTTCGATCCTTAAAACATTCCCACGATACAAGTGCTACTATTATCCTCATTTCACAGATGAGGCAGACCAAGGTCTAGGTAACTCCCAATAGCTCTAGCCGAAACCTAGCAGTATGCAGAGCGGCCCCTGAACCCCTTTCAATGCAGTTACTTTAGAAGCCTGGCGACTGTAAATCCTTCCTCTGCCTCTGTGCATTGTAAATCTTCCACCCAGAACTGTCTTCTCACATCAAGGAGATAATTCTGCCCCAGTTATCGGCCACTGGCTGCCTTGCTCTAATTTACATCACTGCCTCCTGTCATAACGATCGGATCACTTTGCTTTTCCTCTGGAGAAGTGCCAATCAACAAATCCAGATGGCCTAGTCACCTGAACTAACCACCTCAGCCCCCTCAGGGCCTTTCCTTTTCATTGCAGCGAAGTTGAATTCAACTCACGCTGAACCTCCGTCCTTACTTGCAATAGTTTTTTACTGAAAAACAAAACAAAACTATCCTTCCCAGTTTAACCAGTGACCATATGCATTAAGGAGTGAAGAAGCTGGGATCTGAACACAAGCAGAGTGCCTTAGGCACTACAGGTCACTCAAAGCGATACAATCAATGACTTAGAAGCGAATGCCAATCAAAAGTAAACACTTACAAGAAAGGAACCAAAGGTTGCAATGAAAAGCAAACCAAAGAGAAGTTCTTTTAAATTTGAGCTTCTAATTTGAGGGTTTTATTTTACCTTTGATTTTATCATAAGCCACCCTCAAGCTGTTTTCGGAATAGACAAGTTACAGGCGTAGACAGGTATGTCAAATTCAGCAAGTTGGTTCCTTCGATGAAAATCAAAAAACTAAAAAACTTACTAATTAGATGTAACTCATAATGGTTCAGTCAGTTCAGTTCAGTACAGTCGCTCAGTCGTGTCCCGCTCTTTGCGACCCCATTGGAGCACGCCAGGCCTTGATGTCCATCACCAAGGTCCGGAGTCCACCCAAACTCCTGTCCATTGAGTCAATGATGCCATCCAACCATCTCACCCTCTGTCCTCCCCTTCTCCTCCTGCCTTCAATCTTTCCCAGCATCAGGGTCTTTCCAAATGAGTCAGTTCTTCGCATCAGGCGGTCAAAGTATTGGAGTTTCAGCTTCCGCATCAGTCCTTCCAATGAATATTCAGGACTGATTTCCTTTAGGATGGACTGGTACAGAATAAACAGAACTACTATTTATACTCAAAATGGATGAGAACCACATGTAATTCTTGCTCTTATCATCTTATCATCCTTGCATAATTTTAAATGACAGAATAGCTCGAGAATGTCTTTCTTATATAGATGTTTATTTCTTGCTTATAACTTCCCTAACAATAAGAAAGTGTTCAGATTTCAAATGTTTCTTTTCTATTGTGTTAAAGCCAGGTTTCTTTTTTTAAAAGAGAGAAAAGATGACAAAGGTCCACCACAGAATAAACAGTACCCTACAAAATTATTTTTGGAGAGTCTATATTAGACACTGCATCAATGGTCTATCAGGCACCATCATATGCCCCATTTTCAAGATAAAGAATAATTCTGTTAGAACAAAGGTAAGACTCTTCTTTTTTAAAAAATGAACGCATTAAAAATTACAATGTGTATCAGATCAATAATTAGCCTTCAGCTGAAAGCTCTGAAGATCACAGCTCAATAGAACAAAGAATAACAGAAAAGTAATTATTCTTCTCTCTGCAACTATAAAAAGTATCAGTGATTTTGTTCTGAAGTATTCTGGTGCCACAGTTTGGTTCCTAGAATTAAGTTGAAAGCCCAAGTTCTTTGAAGAAATGTTCCTAAGGGTCACTTACATGGTTCAGTGGGAGAAACCAGATCTTCTAGGTCTGTCTCCCTTATCCCTTAGGGCAGCTGAGTAAAAAAGTAAGCACGCTTTTGTGTTACTTTATTTTCTTCTCACAGTTATGCTGTGAGGAGGTCTACTAGGCACTGTATCTTTTTTAAAGAAATGAAGACTTTCACAGAAAGGTTATTGATCCACCCAAAACCAAGTATTTAGGGTCAGAATTAGGATTAAAAATCTTCAAATGTATGTCTTCCAGATGATTAGAAATAACTACGCATCTTTCTTGCCACTTGCTTGCCATGAAGTTTTAACCCTGTTAAACTGTGATTCTGGGGAGTCTTTCAACCTTCATATCTCTGTTTTTCTATGAGACTAAGTCCTATATTTTCAGAGAAGGCAATGGCACCCCACTCCAGTACTCTTGCCTGGAAAATCCCATGGACGGAGGAGCCTGGTGGGCTGCTGTCTATGGGGTTGCACAGAGTCAGACACAACTGAAGTGACTTAGCAGCAGCAGTAGCAAGTCCTATATTTTAAATAAAATTTAAGACTCTTCTTAAATAAATGAGTAACTTTTTTATAAGATACATAATTTCAAGAATGGATTAGACAACGGCCTTTGCCAAACTACTATAAGCTTATCATAAGGGGATGAGAAAGATTATTTAGGTGATTACAAAATACTGTTTCATCAATATAGGTTAATTTCTATAGCAGGTCACCAAGAATGAATAGTACTTTCAATTCTAGGCTGTAAGCAGTGAGTGGTCAGTTTAAGACCATACTGACATGTAATCACATAGTTAACTACAACCAACTCTCTGATGAGAAACTTTTTTTTTTTTAAAGCAAACCCTCATGAGGCAACAATATTAAAAAATAACTGTATTGATACATCTCGCAAAGTAATAAAATGATTATATCAGTGATACAAGTAACCAATTGTGATATTTTTCAGATTGAACACCAAAAACAATATTTAACAGTATTCTGATTAGGTAAATATGACCCCACAATCTCTTATCATTCAACATTACAAAATATTCAACTGATTTAAACATATGATCAGTACTTAGCATATGATACCGTGTAAAAGGTAGAACATTTATTGAGCCTTCTAACTTCACTCTAGTAATAGAACCTTCCATCATAATGATTTATCATGATAACATCACCAGGTAGGCATTATAGACATTACTGTAAAGATGGAGGGAATTCTGTGGTGGTCCAGTGGTTAGGACTCTGTAGTTTCACTGCCAAGGGCCTACGTTCGATCTACAGTAGGGAAACTAAGATCCCATGAGACATGCAGCATGGCCAGCAAGTAAATAAATAAAGATGAGAAAACTGAAGTTCAAGAAGGTCAGCTGCAATTAAAAAGCAATAATTCTTAAGAAACTTACAAAATAGAATTTGACACCAGTTTACTAAAGCACTTCTCTTTCTGCTATAGAAAGATAGCTATCAAAAAGGTTGTTTTTCAAATCTCTCTAATGTTTGAAAAGGCAATGTCAGTTCTTAGATACAGTGTCATTGTTCATTTGATTCATGGGATAATTAAAGAAATCAAAGAGATAAAATTTAAGAAGTTTTAGCCCAAGTTCTCTAAATTTTCAAGAGTTACCTGCAAACATTTCATGAGAGCTTGTTGACGAACTGTGGCGAACTCCAGCCACAACTGTTTAATTTTGTCATCATTTTGTTTTCGTAAGGTAAAGCAATTTGAAAACCAACATGTAATTCAGATCAGTGTTTCTCTCCAACAGTTTCTAACATTCTGGAGACATAAATACAGTACCTAACTGCCCATTATAATAGTTTTTTTCATTTGAACACACTGTCCTGGAAAGGATTCTTCTATAACTCAACCTAAACTGCTAATGCAACCGTTCACAATTTTCCATACATCATCATCACGAGTCCTCTTTTTCTGTCTATGGGAAGAACGCTGTATCTGCGCTCGGTGCCAGGAGACTATCTGTAAAATACTGTGGATTCAGACTGCTCACATAAGGCTAAGATGCACAAAAAGAGAGAGATAACGTGAATGTACATAGCCATGTCTCCCCTTGCTATCTTTTATGGCACATCAGCCAAATCTGAATTGGGAGGGATATGATATTGCTGATGCCTCTTTACTGCTGCTGTTGGGAACTATCCAAGAAAAGTACATTTTTCTGACAAAAGAGGGTAGTGTGGTAGAAATGAAAAAGAAGGAAAACACTTATTACTAAAGAACTCCCATGCGATTCTATTATTATCCATCTTAAGCCAAGAGGTCTCACATAGACAATAGAGATCAGTAACACTTTGCTTACAACATTTAAGAACAAAATGTTCTTTATTTTGATTTAGTCATTTGTGAGACAGTGATGCAGTGAATTCTACAGAACAAGTAGTTAATAAAATTGGCTCCTTATGTAAATTAACATGGGACAGACAAAACCACCTGTATACTATAGCACATGAAAACTATTCACATAAAACCAGTAATTTTTGTTTTGGGAAACCAGAGGTACCATTCAGATTCGAGTGTTGAGCACAATCATTTGATCCTGTTTGGATAATATCCTCACACGCTTTTTATTGTTCAGCCTTAAAGGATCCCCGCAGACTGCCTTTCTAAAGGAGACTATGCATTGTGATGATACAACAGATGCAGACACAGACAACACAACCGAGCTTTCCCTGAATATGGCCCTTCTGCTTGTATCTGTGGCGATTTGCAAGTTGGCTGTTCTCTGTTAGCGGGCCTTAGAAATGTTATACTGTGAACTAGGTGTCTGGTAACTTTCCTCAGGTACCCTTTGTTACAATAACCAAAGCAGGGCAACCGCCTCATGGTGGCAACAGTGACTCTGCCTTAGAGTGATTACCCACAGAGTAGGTAGTAGCCCTCCTAACTCAGACCATGCACAGTTTAAATCCGATCCAGACAAGCTACATAGGACCCATTAAGCCCTGCATTTTTACACAGTACCTATTAGCGTTCAAATAGCTTGAATTCTGCAAAGTAGTAGAGAAAACCTCAGGGGCTGACACCAGAGCTGTCAGAGCAACAAGAGAAAAGTGCAGAAAGTGATCAGGCCTGTTAGACAACAATTTTGGTTACGAGAGAAAAAGAAAGCTTTCTTGTCTAACAGGCCTCTTTTTAATTGATCCAAACAGATAATAGAATCAAACTGCTATTTCCCAAAGCAATTTTAATACATGCAAAGTAAGTTTATACTGACTCAGTGGTGTTTGTACTTTCAACGTTTTCCTAGAATAAAAGAAAGCTCAGGCAAAAGAAAAGTGGGCAAAGCAAGCATAATTTTTCTGGTGTCAAAAATTCAGGCTTAAAAAAATCTACCTCTCTGACATCAGAATTTAAAGACACTTAATTACAGATAAAATTCCTTAAACTCTCACTTTTGAATGCAGGCTATTCTAATTTTCCTTTTCCTAATGTCTTTCTCTTACCACATAAATGAGATATATGTTCTCTACTTAGTAGGCTCTGGCAGAATAACTCGAGTTTATGTTAAAACACTCCCAAATGACTAAAAAGAGAGTGCTTTCCAAAATTCTCTCCTTTGTTCCTTACCATCTAAGCTATCCTCCATCCTCACCAACTTTTTGGATGTTTGTCTCCATCTACAACACAATCTTGTTGTAAAGGGCTTCCCTGGTGGCTCTGCTGGCGAAGAATCCGCCTGCAGTGCAGGAGACCTGGGTTCGATCCCTGGGTAGGGAAGATCTCCTGGAGAAGGGAAAGGTTACCCACTCCAGTAGTCTGGCCCGGAGAATTCCATGGACTGTATAGTCCACGGGGTTGCAAAGAGTCAGACACGACTGAGCGACTTTCAATTTCACAACAATCTACAACACAATCTTGTAATAATGTCTGCTAGCATCCTAAGCATTTAGAATAACACCTGGCATATACTGGAAGCTTTATAAATAAATATTGGTTGAATTCTGTATGTACCTTCCTCTTTGGCTGGCTGGCAATAAACTCACAGTCTAAGAAAGGCTGAACTGAAACCTATATTACAGATGCCACCTAATTAGGGTTTTATACAGCATCACTTTTTCTTATGAATTTTATCCTTCAGTTGATTTATCCCAGAATCTCATCTGCATTTTTAAACTATAATCACACTGGGCTGACAATGACAAGATTCTCAATGCCAAGTAGTTCCAATGGAAGCTTCTTTCCTGGCAAGAGCTTTTCTGTGGGAATTACAAATCTGTGCAAGCAAACGAGGAAGGAAAAAAAAAATATTTTGGTGAGGGAACATCTGTCTTGGAGTGCTCACACGCTTTCATTTAAGAGGAAGCAAAGGGAGCACACTAATAATGGGCTATAATTAATCTCCCAAGCACAACAGGTGGTGACAATGGCTGCATCCTGGTTGGCTTCCTGGTTGCCAGGGGGTTACGTGAGAGGAAACTCCTGCTCTGAACAGGCGTTGCTGCGGACCTTACCATTTGTCTCCCCACAGCTTAAAGCCAGTGGTTCATGCTTTTCACCACATTCCCTGTAATATGAAAGCAGTCCATTTTCTGAACCTTTTGCCAACCTAACTGCTCCCCTGCATGTTTCTCCCCTTTGGCACAGATGGTTGGAAACTGACCCTATCCAATCTGTTTGGAGTTGCTGCAGAACAAAAAAGGGCTTCCCAATCACTATCCCCCAAACACCGGATTTCTAACTAAGTGGTTTACATCTGATCTGGGCACAAGAGAGCGAGGTGAAAGAGAAGCTCTAGATTTGGATGGCTCTGTCAGCTTATTTATTAAATGAGTTGTATTCTACTCTCCTAAAGTTTAAAATGAATCACCAAAGTGGTATTCACAGTTTCTATCAGATACCAAAGTGGTATTCACAATTTCTGTTCTTTTGGGGTCTGCTCTCATACATCTTGCCGTATTTATCTCATTAATATTTGCCTACCTTTTCCAGTAGTCATGTATGGATGTGAGAGTTGGATTATAAAGAAAGGTGAGTGCTGAAGAATTGATGCTTTGGAACTGTGGTGTTGGAGAAGACTCTTGAGAGTCCCTTGGACTGCAAGGAGATCCAACCAGTCCATCCTAAAGGAAATCAGTCCTGAGTGTTCATTGGAAAGACTGATGTTGAAGCTGAAACTCCAGTACTTTGGCCACCTCATGCGAAGAGCTGATTTATTTGAAAAGACTCTGATGCTGGGAAAGATTGAGGGCAGGAGGAGAAGGGGAGGACAGAGGATGAGATGGTTGGATGGCATCACCAACTCAATGGACATGAGTTTGAGTAAACTCCAGGAGTTGGTGATGGACAGGGAGGCCTGGCATGCTGCAATTCATGGGGTCGCAAAAAGTCAGACATGACTGAGTGACTGAACTGAACTGAACTGAACCTTTAAACTCTTTTAATGTCTGTGTAGAAATCCATTCTTACATCCTTCTACTCATATGTCCAACAAATATATATGCTGAGCAACTCCCAGGAACCAGACATTGTGCTAAACTCATAAAACTGTGAAAAGTACACGTGGTTCCAGCCCTCCCACAGTTTAGAGGCTACTTGTATACCACACACAAATCACACAGATAAGTATTATTATACATGTACTGTTTTAAATGACACATGAGAGAAGTGCAGGTCACTACAAGAGCCAGGAATTCCAAGGAAAGGTTCTTCAATGAAGGGAGGTGGCAATTGTTCCAGGCGTAGGAAACAGCATTTTCAAAGGCCCCCTAATTGGAGAAAACCAGGCATGACTGAGCAAACGAAACCCAGGACATATAGAAAGGGGAGACATGTTTTAGCTTAGACTGGAAAAGTAGATGTGGCACACGCTGCGGCACTTCATAGTCCATGCTCAGGACTCTGGTTGTTTTGTTTTTCTTGACAGCAACAGAAAGCCAATGACCATTTTTTTTTTGTGGGGAACTGATATGGAGGCGAGAATTAATTAGATGAGGCCGGTAAAAAGTTACATAGTTGTTCAGAAAACTGATGATAATAGCTTGAAAACAAATTATAATGGTTCAGTTCAGTTCAGTCGCTCAGTCGTGTCCGACTCTCTGTGACCCCATGAATCGCAGCACGCCAGGCCTCCCTGTCCATCACCATCTCTCGGAGTTCACTCAGACTCACGTCCTAGAGAAGGAAAAAACAGGACAGATTCTGGAGATATTCAAAAGGTGAACTAGACAAGACTTGGGAGTGGATTTGAACAGAAGGAAGGCAGCAGTGTTGAGGATGATTCCTGGTTTGTGTAACTGAATATACTGGTTTGAATAACTGGTTTGAGTAGCTGAATGGTGGTAGCATTCGTTAACACATAAAACACAAGAGGACCAGTTTGGAAGATGATGAATTTGTCACTGCACATATAAAGTGTAAGAAACTTTTGAAAAAACCTACATGTAAATGTCAAATGAGCAGCTGGGTCAAATGGAATTTGAAGGAAAGTTTGGCCAAGAGATATAAACTTATGTGACATGCAAGTTGGACAGGGGGTATGAAAGAAGCTGCTTTACGAGAGAAGAGAGTACAACAGAAAAGAGAAAGGATGGAGCTGTGAAACAGCCAGCAAAGGAAAGAGCAGCCAGGGAGTTTAGAGAAAAATCACAGAGGTATTATATCTGCCTGCCATGCAGGAGACCCGGGTTCAATTCCTGGGTCTAGAAGATCCCCTGGAGAACGGAACGGCTACCCACTCCAGTATTCTTTCCTGGAGAATCCCATGGACAGAGGAGCCTGGAGGGCTACAGTCTGTGGGGTCACAAGAGTCAGACACAACTTAGTGACTAAATCACCATTACATCAGAGAAGTCAGGAGGAGAGAATGTTTCAAGGGGGCTGCCGTTGACAACGTCACCAACCAAAATCCATGTTGACAGTGTTCTCCTGGGGATGGCTACTGGACATCACTAACATACGGGCATCTGCTTTCCTGTGTGTTAATATTCCTGATTTATTTAGGAGCCCAGTTCCTCCCTGTAGCTCCCTCTATGAGGCCTATGACTGTGGAGACTCTGGCCTCATGGCCCAAGGTCTTCTCAAGGTGCCAGCCACATTTGCTATCCAGTTACCCACAGTCCCTCCAGAGCTGTCCTCTACACTGCCTCCCAGGAAAGAAATGCCTGCAGGGACAGTGAGTAGCAGAGTTGCCTCAGAGTTTCCCTGCTAACTCCTTCAGTGACGGTCACAGAGCCCAGGGTGACTTGGGAAATAGGAAAGAAGAAAAGAACACTGACAGAAAAAACAGACAAAGATTTAGAAAGGCTGATGGAAAAAAAGATGGGCCAATGAGTCAATTTCAAAAATGCCAAATATTCAAAATCAAACAATATAAGGAAAAATTCTTTGAAGCAATACTGGTATTATATAAGCTCCAACAGAGTATAGTGCCACCATCCAGAGGCTCCCTCTGTCTGCTGATTTCCAAGCTTTGAAATTACACTCATTTTGCAGACCAGTGGCGTCAACAGACACCCAAGAATCTGAGTGCCTAACGTACCCTTCTAGCACACACTGACTTTAATTTCTCACAACATATTAAGCACTAATGAGGTCATATACCATGAAAGTACATACTGTTCAGAGAGTTAGAAAAGAGTAAATATTATAAGATTAAAATAGTCAACTTTTAGTAACAATCCAATGGACTTTAACATAACTGTATGGGCAAGGCTTCTGGCCTTCAGGCATTCCATATTTGTAAGGATACTGATATTCTAAAAAAATTAAATTAAAATATTAAAATGTTGTATTCACACCCTGAAAAAAGCAGAGCCATTACTTTGCCAACAAAGGTCCATCTAGTCAAAGCTATGGTTTTTCCAGTGTTCATGTATGGATGTGAGAGTTGGACTATAAAGAAAGCTGAGCACTGAAGAATTGATGCTTTTGAACTGTGGTGTTGGAGAAGATTTTTGAGAGTCCCTTGGACTGCAAGGAGATCCAACCAGTCCATCCTAAAGGAAATCAGTCCTGAATATTCACTGGAGGGACTGAGGCTGAAGCTGAAACTCCAATACTTTGGCCACCTGATGTGAAGAACTGACTCACTTGTAAAAACCCTGATGCTGGGAAAGACTGAAGGCAGGAAAAGACAGACAGAGGATGGAATGGCTGGATGGCATCACTGACTCAATGCACATGAGTTTGAGTAAACTCCGGGAGTTGGTGATGGACAGGGAGGCCTGGCATGCTGTGGTCCATGGGATCACAAAGCATCAGACACAACTGAGTGAATGAACCAACTAACTGATTCACACTCCTCTTCTAAATAAACCACATCTGGTTCCCTAGCAGCCACTCTGTTATCTTGGCCCCAAGAAACAGGGTAGGCCTAACGCTAGCTAAGACAGAGAGAAAACATGACATAGCAGACTACCCTTCCAGGCAGGAGGAGGAGATAAAAGAAAGTGTCTGGTTAACAAGAAACTGATTTCATAGTCACAGATGAGGTGGCAGAGCTCATACCAATAAAAGGAACAGAGTCTATAGGCCCTGTTCATCTGGGATCTCTCACTGTCCAACACCATTCATACAAGATCACCCCTTTTCTGTACACTCAAGATATTACCGTCACAAATAAAACAGGGAGGAGAAGAAACAGCCTAATCAAAAGCTGAGCGGATTGTCTTGACTCCAAAGAGAGTGGGTACCTTCAATTGATACTATTAAGGCTTTCTTCCCTTGCTACCCAGAGGGTCAGGGGCTGAAGAAGGTTTAAGATCAACTTTAAAAATTAAAATCCTATTTTCTTTGCATATTTGAAGACTACAGTGCAAACTGAGACTGCTTCACACATAAGCAAGTAATAATTTATAAATTAATGTATTAGTTGTATTTTTACTTTTTGTTATGCATTGATAACTGGTATCTGAAAAGTGTTAAGATTGACTGATAGGTTTCTTGAAGAAGAAAAGATGTAAAATATGGAAATCATCTTATAAAGCTCAAATATTTTTATGTACTCATGGTACCTATTAGCAGAACTTTGGGCCTGAAAGATGACTAGTTTTTTTTCATTTTATTGTGGCACTTGAAATTGGTACAAAGATTTTTAGGAAACCAATACAGCAACACACACGAGAAAACCCTTTTTCCCTTAGAGTGAACTGAGCATACATTCATCAGGACATATCACAAAGGCCACAGTAAATCAAATATATGCCACCTCAGTCATATGCAGGAGGCCTAATCAAATGCTAACCATCACTAAGGATAAATCTGCAAATGACAGAAAACCAACGGCTTAAGCGAACAGAGATGTAGGCTTTCACGTAATAAGTCTAGAAGTAGGACAGATGTAAAAATGGTTATCTCATGCAGCAGCTCAACAATATCATCAAGGAGCTAGGTTCTTTCCATCTTCCAGCCTTGCCATATTCAATATATTGCTTTCTATCTGCAGAATTCTTTCCTCGTGGTCACAAGATGGTTACAGCAGCTTCCAGTATCATAGTCTCACGAAGCAATTCCCAAAGGCCAGCAGAGGGAGAGTTTCTTCCTTAAGGTCCTTTTCAAAAGCAAAACTTTCCCCAAAGCACTTCACCTCCAGTAGAAGCCCCTTCACATCTAAATGGCCAGAACTGTGTCACATGCCTGTCTCTAAACCAATCAGTTGCAAGGGAAGCCTAATCAAGATTCATTTTCTGGGCTAAGGGAGGCCAATGCTGGAACAAAACTGGGGTCTGTTAGCAAGAAAGGGAGGAGATGTATGTGGGGTAGGCAACCAATATGTCCTGACAAACACATTTCTGAAAGCAAAAACAAAGCCTTCAAAATTCTAAATTTAACTAGAAGTAGATCATCTTTGGGCAACTTGGTCCATTTCAACATATTAATCTACAATAGTTCAGAATATTTGGAACCCTGTCCTCCTGTCTAATAAAATAACTAAGTCAAAAATTGCATTTTCAATTAGACATTTTCTGTTACATCTCTTAACTAGATGCAACAAGGCATTTAGATATAGGGATCACGAATGGATAAAATACAAATTCCCAGTTTGGCAAGCCTGACGATCTCGAGGGAAATGAGACATGGAAAGCCAGTTCAAATCTAAATTAAATAAAGGCAACTGTGCTTTCTGAAAACTGAACTCCTTTCTTCAGAATAACAGGTATAACCAGCAGAGGGTACTTATGTTTATGGATGAAGTCATATATTTAAATATAACGATCAAGCCATTCTGCTTCTCTCCACAAGTAGCAATTCCGTGACTTATTCATTTTCCTTAGACTTCCAACTCATAAAGAAAACATTACAACAGATTTGCATCCTTGCCTTGAACTTCTAAGAGGAACTATATAATCAAATACAAAAATATTCTTTGGAATGTTCTCTGCTTTTCCTCTTGACTTCATAAACATCTATTTCAACATCAGGCCATTACAATAAGGCTCCTTGTTTGCGAGTCTGTCTCCTGCTATTGGACTGTATTTCAGAGCTGAAACCCTGACTTATTCTTATTTGTATTCCCAAAGACCACCTGGCATTAGCACTAGGTCTGCAGTGAATGCTGGCTGAATTAGTTGTTGAATTTTGCCATGCTACATCACTAATAACCTTTCATAAAGGACCTATTTCTACAAAAATAGCTCCAGAGCATTGACTCATTTTTTCCCTTCAAGAATTTTATTTCTGCTTTTTTGAACCCAATTTAACCACTGTAATTTTCCAACTTCCATTGAGAGACAATATTAATAATTCAAGACAAGGAATGATGCTACAAAAGTTGACTTCTTTTTGCACTGAAACTCCCTGGGGTGAACACCTGTCATAAAGCTAATGGACTTATTATTATAATGAAGCAAATAGCTGTAGAAACTGCAAATGTCCATTTTCCAAGTATGTTTTTACTTATCATCAGTTCATTTTACATTATAGACATAAATACAGCACTTCAGTGCATCCTTAAGTCAGCTTGGAAACTTCTTAACACAAATGAAAAAGTAAATTCAACATTTTACAATGAAATTCAGCTTTGTTTTCTTATATTTTCTCAGATACACATACTCATATAAACATACAGCATGATAAGTACGATAAAACTAAGTAACCCTAAATTATCATCAATGTATAATTAGGTTTATGTAGTCAGTGGCCCTTAGTTGATGCAAAAGGAAAACTTAATCTTCTGTATCCAGCAGTTTATAGAATATAAACTATAAACAATACACACTGAATTCAAGAGTGATCAAATAGTTTAAGGGGTAAACTTTCTTTTTATAGAAGTATTTCCAATGACAAATTCCAGAGGAATGACAGAATTAGAATACTCATATGTGACTTCTGATGAACCCAGGCAATGATAAATATCCATGGCTGCTAAAACCATAGGTGAAAAGCTGATAGATAACTCTATAGTGAATTAATCAATCTCACAATTCCTAACTTAATAAGAATAACATCATAAGAAGAGAGACAATCAGACATTATATGCTTTCTGTTGGTACTATATAACATCACCTATGAAATATTCTTGCCAAAACCCTAACCTAAATCTGCTTAAGCCTTTGGCTGTATCAGTATAAGCAAACAAAGGTCAGAGGGACATGTTAAATGATACTTAAGTGATGCAGTCAGCAAATTCTAGAATGCAGGAAACCCGTTAGGACAAGTATCCTAAAGGAAAAAAAAGAGACAAATGGAATCTCAAGATTCCTAAAAGAGACAGGATTAAGATTTACCATGTGGGCCACATTTGAATTCTGATGCAAACAAACCTACATTTAAAAGTATAAACCATCAAAGAAACTTGATGCTGACTAGATACTTGGTGATATAATGGTAATAATGGTGATTGTGATTACATTTAAAAATGAAGTATTCACCTTTTGAAAATACATAACAAAGTACTATGAAATGAAATGATGTCTAGGAGATACCTGAAAATAATTCAGTGTGTGTGTGAGTGTGTATGTGTGAGTGTGCGTATAAGTGTGTGTGAGTGAGTGTGTATGTGTGTGCATGCATGTTGGGGAGGAATCAAGTAGAGGACTACAGATAAAACAAGAATGTGCTGATAATCACTGATGGGTACATGGGGATGCATTATACAAGCTCAACAATTTTGTATATATTAGAAATTTTCTATTAAAATGCTTAGAACTAGAAGATACAGTTTGTCCCCAAGAATCTTTGATACCAACCTACCAACCAATTAATGTAACAGCCAGCAAACTGATTCTATATATTTTGCTCCTGGGAGATAAAATTTGAAAGGAAAAGCTCTTTTCTTAGAATCTAATGAAGGAAACAAAGCTCACCACTAGGAAATGGTGAAGTGCTGAGTAAACTCCAGGAGTTGGTGATGGACAGGGAGGCCTGGAATGCAGCAGTCCATGGGGTCGCAAAGAGTGGGACATGACTGAGCGATTGAACTGAACAGAGCTTTGCGTTAAGGGCTGATGAGTGATAAGAGTTCAAAGAAAGGATGATCTGGTCCCAGATGGGTCCCTTGGCTGCATCTAATACTGAGAGGTTCTTCTCTCCTAACAAGATTAAGCAGAAAGTGGGGGATACAGACAAGATAACAAGGGGACACTTATCTTACACCTTTTAACTCATGTCCAGATTTTAACACTCGTAATGCACACACTTAAAATATTTTACAGATCTTGCCATTTTCTTGTGAATGGCACTGTACAGGAGAGGTGGCATGGCATCATTTCCACAATGGAAGTATTCCTTTTCTGTGTTTACTATTTAAGATATATCAGTCAAGATCCCCTTAGGAAACAGAGGGTTCAAATTAAGAGGGCAACTGAGGAGCCAAAGAACCAAGGACACAGCCGCTGGCTGGGTGAAGAGAAGTATGTAAGGTAGGTTGAAATACCCTAGGGATTTATAAAGCACTAAGCTTGATGAACGTGAAATAGGAGAGTGAAAAAGTTGGCCCAAAGTTCAAAATTCAGAAAACTAAGATCATGGCATCTGGTCCCATCACTTCATGGGAAAACAGTGGAAACAGTGTCAGACTTTATTTTTGGGGGCTCCAAAATCACTGCAGATGGTGACTGCAGCCATGAAATTAAAAGACGCTTACTCTTTGGAAGGAAAGTTATGACCAACCTAGATAGCATATTCAAAAGCAGAGACATTACTTCACCGACTAAGGTCCATCTAGTCAAGGCTATGGTTTTTCCAGTAGTCATGTATGGATGTGAGAGTTGGACTGTGAAGAAGGCTGAGTGCTGAAGAATTGATGCTTTTGAACTGTGGTGTTGGAGAAGACTCTTGAGAGTCCCTTGGACTGCAAGGAGATCCAACCAGTCCATTCTAAAGGGATCAGTCCTGGGTGTTCTTTGGAAGAACTGATGCTAAAGCTGAAACTCCAATACTTTGGCCACCTCATGCGAAGAGTTGACTCATTGGAAAAGACTCTGATGTTGGGAGGGATTGGGGCAGGAGAAGAAGGGGACGACACAGGATGAGATGGCTGGATGGCATCACTGACTCAATGTACATGAGTTTGGGTGAACTCCGGGAGTTGGTGATGGACAGGGAGGTCTGGCGTGCTGCGATTCATGGGGTTGCAAAGAGTCGGACACGACTGAGCGACTGAACTGAACTGAAGCTGTTACCACTCAAAGATGTATGAGTCAAGAAGGAGAGTCTCCAAATCCAGAAATTGTTACCATAGGAGATGACAGAGCTATGACATAGGGAGAGAACGCTAGTCACTGTCAACCTGTTGCTCAACAGAGAAGGGACTGGGGACTTTCCTGGTGGTCCAGTGGCTAAGATTCCAAGCTCTCAAAGCAGGGTGTCTCAGTTCCATCATTGGTCAGGGAACTAGATCCTACATGCCACCACTAAGACCAGGCACAGCCAAACAAATAAATAAAGAAAAATAAATATCAAATAAAGAAAAGGAACCAAGAAAATAAATACTCTGATGCCATCCTATTGCTTTCCCATCTTTTGCCAGTTCCTCCCACTGACTGAAGCCTGCTAGAAGCCAGAGAGCAAAGGATCCTATGGGTGGCACCCATAAAGGTCAGTCGCCCGGAGGAGGCTGGAGTGGAAAGTACACTGAGAGAGGCCAGTGGGGCATGTAGTATACAAGGCAAATGCTTCGGCATTTCTTAACACGTTAAAAATTGATCAAATGGAAGCTCAGAAACAAAACGAAGTGACCAAGTCTTCTCTTAGCATCTGAGAGGCCCTGGGCAGAGAAGTAGAGTCTCTCCAAGGGGAAGATGTCAGATAAACAAAGGTAAGAAGAAGACCTGAGCTAAAAAATTGCATTTGAACAAAACCCAGAGAGGGGAGTAAGCGTGGTGGAAGCATAAATAAGCTGGTGAATGGACAAACAGGCACAAAGGTGACATTTTAGGGAATTCTGAAAAAGGAAGTTGGATAAATCTGAATTAAGCCAGATAATAAAAGAGCTTGGGTGATGATGAGAACTTAGATTTGATCTGTTTAGATGTGATGTTGGTCAAGGTGAATGAGTTGAGACGTGGGGCATAAAACCATGAGTGTAGTCATTTAGGAAGAATACTTTGATGGAACTGAGGATGAGCAATGAGGATACAGTGGGAGGGGGAGCCAGTGGAGTCTGGAACCAAACCAGGAGATGGCTGCTATCAAATCAGGTAAAGTCTGTAACAAGAAGGGGCTTCCCTGGTGGCTCACTAGCAAAAGAATCCATCTGCAATGCAGGAGATGCAGGTTCGATCCCTGGGTTGGGAAAATCCCCGGGGGCAGAAAATGGCAAACCGATCCAGTCCTATTGCCTTGGAAATTCCATGGAAAGAGGAGCCACAAAAGAGGCAGACACGACTTAGGGACTAAACAACAACTGTTAAGGGGGAGTGGCAGTGGAAATCCACTAATCCTCCAGCCATGCATTCACAGTCTATCTGTCCCACAAATGGATGCTGAGGCTTCCATTAGTGACCTGGACGAGACCGGGAGGATACAACGGTGAGCAAAGACAGATGTGTTTCCTTCTCTTACACAGTCTTCAGTCTGATGAGGAAAGAAAGGTATGAATGGAATAACAACATGAGCAAAGGTAAAAATCGCAGTTGTGAAGGATATTCTGAAACAGAGCTGTGGGAGCTATGACAGCTCTCTGAAAGGCAGGAGTGGGGAGGAGACCGAGGGGATGGCTAGGAAAGGTTCTCCAAGACAACGAGGCTTAGGCTGAGATCTGAAAGCTGGGAAGGCGATACCCAGGGCAAACAGGGAGGGGAAAGCGAGCACGGCAAGGATACAGCAAGGACCCAGGAATGGAGAAGGACAGGGAATAAAGAAAGCCACTGGCTCAGGACAAAAAGGCAAAAATCTGGAAGACATCGCAAAAGAAGAAATGAAAAGAATCGTAGACACCTAGAACACAGACCATTAAGGAGGTAAAACAGTCTAATGTGGTTCCAACCATTTTAAGCAAGGAGATGAGACATCTAACTACCGAATCAGTCTGTACCTGCCAATGTGCTCTGTGCCTTGACTGAAGAACACAGCCCATTCTTCATAAATATTTATTAGGCACTCTGCATGGAATTGGGCATATAGCCTTAGCTAGGCAGACAACACTTAGTATATCATAGGGGTCATCACCCCACTTGCTTTCCTACGTGTCCCCAGGAGCAGAAGAAAATAGGTACAGATTCAAGGAAGATCTACTAATCAACAAATATTCACTGGGTACCTTTCATGTGCAAGACATGATACAAAACACTGTGAAAATAATACCTTGTCTGTAGGAGAGATATGAGCTGGCTTCATTTCAATGTAGATTATATTTGTTTGCTCAGCATGAGCATTAACTGACAAAAATATGCACCAAGATTGAATAAGATGCAGTCATTAGTTTCAGAGAGCCTTTCTTTTAGCAGGACAGATTTAAAACATGAGAATGAATCATGGCAAGTGACAATACAATAGGTTTATAAGAACAGTGTAAATTATTGTAGCACTAGATCAGATCTCTCTGAGCAGATCAGTCAGATTCACAGGGAAAGGGACCCAGATTCTGTACTTTAATAAGGCAAGATTTCACTAGGTGAAGAAGGCCTCTCTCGCCTCCACGCTCCCAAGATGACCAAGAAAAGAAGCAACAGTGGTCATGCCAAAAAGGACCAGGGCCACGTGCAGCTTACTTGCTGCACCAGCTGTGCCCAATGCGTGCCCAAGGATAGGGCCATTAAGAAGTTCCTCATTAGGAACATCGTAGAGGCCGCAGCCATCAGGGACATTTCTGAAGTGAGTGTTTTTGACGCCCATGTGCTTCCCAAGCTGTGTGTGAAACTACATTACTGCCTGGCTTGTGCCATTCACAGCAAGGTAGTCAGGAATCGCTCTTGAGACGCCCAGGAGGATCGAACACCTGCACCCCGAGTTAGACCTCTGGGTGTAGCCCCATGTCCTCCACCAAAGCCCATGTAAGGATCCAAGTCCTTAAAGACTGAAAGAAATATTGGCTACTATGAAAGGACAATAAAATGGAAATTACACACACAAAAAAAATAGGTGAAAGATTCAGGGCAAACAAATTACAATAAGCAGAAGGAATAATGTCAGGGGATTCAAAGGCATCTATTGGTGGGAATAATAAACAGGCTGAGTGTGGTAGAAAATAGGGAACTCAGAAAAAAGCAAAGCAGGAAATGAGAAGAAAAGTGATTCAGATGGGGACCACAGAGCAGAGAATTTTAAAAAAAAAGGACTAGGAAATGTATTTGATTAGACTAATGAGTTGTTGAAGATTTCTGAATAGGAGAACAGCATAACCAGAGATGATTAAGAAAATCGCATGGAATGAAAAACAGCAATAAGATACAATAAGATAATGGAATGGTTTAAGAGCACAAGGTCTAGAGCCAGTCTTGCCTGAACTAGAGTCCAGACTTCCCCACAGCTACGACTTGCAATAAAAACGAGCTACTGATAAACACAATGTCGTGGATGAATCACAAATGCAGCATGCTAAGCAAAAGAAGCCAGACACCAAACACACTGTCGTGTTACATCTACGTGTATTTCTATAAAAGGCTAAACCAGTGATGGAACCATCAGCAGTTCCTGGGGGATACAGGATGGGGATGAGGAAAGGCATGTGAGGGGGAATGACAGGACATGAGGAGATGTCTGGGGTGAAACAAACATCTTTTATCATGTCTTCCTGGCAGTTACACAACTTCATATTATTTGCCAGCATTCATCAAGTTGTAGACTTAAAATTGGTGAATTTTTAAGTAAATTATATCTCAAATAAGCTGATAGAAATGAAAATATCATGCAGGAATAAAAAGTTAGGTAGTAGTTAAAATAAAAACATTGAACTTCAGACTATTTCTTCCATATGAAAAGCACAGCAGCAGGAGACGCCTAAGTCATGATCCGTGCGGAGACACCCAAAATACTACAGTCACTGGTATATGTGTGTGTGTGTGTCCAAGCACATGCTTAGGAATACTGGGGCAGAACAGGAAATATTCTTGATATGAAGATAATTTCCCTCCTTTCTAAAAAACATTAATCAAATAATCTTTATTGGAACACAGCATCATTTTTAGGCTCAGGGAACAGAATGAGGAACAATACAGGTAAGTCTTTCCTCTTAAGGAACTTGACAGTCTATCTCAAGAACGATACAGGTGGAGATGATGTTTCAATGAAGAGTCATGAAATGGAGCTTTGTTCCTCTAGTGATTAATAGTCAGATGGAATTCAGATTTCTCCCCCAGGCCCACAAAAGTAATACTGTAAATAATGGCTGGCTAACAAGGCTAGTTTATTCATTTGCATTACACAATAGGTTAGGTGCATTATAGTGACTGCCATACATGAGTATTACAATGATTATTTTATAAAATATAATAAAATGTTGGTTAGATTATTTTATAAAACTTTTGTTTACGTTTAAAAACGATTTCAGAAAATGGTCTGGCAGACAGATATTTAGAAAAGGAAGAGTTGGAAAAATCATTTCAATCTTGTTTACATTTCAATATTTGAGCAAAATCTCTATAAAATTTTATATATGCCTGAGTTAACTCTACTAATACTTATATATTTTCAATAATACGCTTGGATTTCNTTGGATTTCACTATTAGCCTCAAATATACTTAAAAAAACTCATTCTAAATCAATGATTTCTTGAATTGACATCACAAGGAAGACTCTCATTCAATTTAATTAATGTCCTCCTTCATAACAGTGATTCACAGGTTTGCAAATGTATTAAACCATAATATATAGGTTTTAAATGTTTATTTTAAAAATACAAGAAAACGAGCTTGGACTCATATATTTGTCAAATATTTTTGGACAACTGACATGTTTTCTTTTTAGTCTTGGGGACTACATGTTGTGGGAAGTGAGGAAATAAATGACATGGAGTCTTCCAATGGCAGCAGCCTTGGAAGCATTAAAAGAGTGCTAGATTTGGCTTTTATTTGCTTCAGTGGCACTTCAAATTTCTTTGGCTATTGTAGAAGGTTTTCGGGTCACCACAAACAGAAGTGAAAAGAGAATACAGTGGCCAGTAACTGTGTGAAGTACCTTATTTATTTCAACTGACTCCTGCTACAATTGATTGAAGGAGTAAAAGTCCCCTTACGCCTAACAGCCGTGGGCTTCTAGACCCAAGCTCACTGTGCTGATTAACTAAACTCTAGGTAGGAGATAGTACAGTATATACCTCTAGCAGAGTCAAAGAATTCTTGTTGAGTAAGATAAAGTTTTTACTCTCAACTCTGAACTATTCTGGGCAGGAACTTAATTTCCTCACCCTTGAGCACAATTTTCCCCATTTTGTATTATGGAGCGGTTATGACTGCAGAAAAACAATACAGAGACTATTTGTTAACTTCTAAACTTGTTTGACCACACTACAATCACTTCTTTCTTGCATTTGCCCAGGCTACCAATGTATCTTCTTTCTTGCATCTACTGTGTCTGCCTTTAAAGTCCAAGGCAAGTAGATGAAACCACAACAGTAAAATATCTGTGAATACTGCCTTAGCATCTATGAAAAATACATTAAGGAGAAGAAGGTAGTATTTTAACATGTGCAAAATGGGGAAGCTAAATATTATAGCTAACAATATCAATTGTGGAAACAGTAAGGTAAACAGAATTTGCATCCTCATAGCAAAAGGATAATTCAGCTGGAAGCAAATGATTAACCATAGTTCAGTACTGCTGCTGCTACTGCTGCTAAGTCGCTTCAGTCGTGCGACCCCATAGATGGCAGCCCACCAGGCTCCCCCGTCCCTGGGATTCTCCAGGCAAGAACACTAGAATGGGTTGCCATTTCCTTCTCCAATGCAGGAAAGTGAAAAGAGAAAGTGAAGTCGCTCAGTGGTATCTGACTCTTAGCGAGCCTACCAGGCTCCTCCATCCATGGGATTTTCCAGGCAAGAGTACTGGAATGGGGTGCCATTGCCTTCTCCACAGCTTACCACAAAATGAAAAATTTTTATTTCCATAAACAGTAAAGACTAAAATATTGTAGTGGTATTTTTCTGCCTGCATTGAATTTGACTTCAGCTTTTGTTAAGAGTTTGTTGTTCTGTTTTGGATTCTATTTCTGAATTAAAATATTTAAAAATAATCCAGTAAAGTTTTTTCAGTCTTACATAAAATTATTAAATAAGGGTGTTAAAGTGTTAACTGTGTGCACCTCTGAGATCCATGAGAGGAAATACTCTAATCTTGCAGAAACATCATTTGCCCTTTGTAAATCGATGTTGCCATGGCAAATGTCTTCATTTAATACTGGATTAGCTGAGTTGGGAGGATGATGCAGTATATAGAGGCAGTGTACTCCCTGCTTTTATATATGTTCCTCTTCAAAAATGCTCTGAGGTTTGTTGGAGGGGGTGACTTTTGCATGCTAAGACAGAGCCATGCCTTAAATGTGTACATCAGTTTTGTCCCTTTATACATGATTAAGTAGAATACAGTATCTGTGAAAAGCAATCTGTGCCTGGAAAGAGTATGTTCTGCACTTCTGCTTAAAGAATACAACATTCACAGGGAACGGCTCCAAATGTTCCTCTTGAATAGGGTTACTGAAATATTAATTCAGACTACATAAATCTGAAAATAAGTGAGGAAAGAGGATTTTTCTGGGGGCTAATAAGTGCAAAGAGCATCACTTTTCTTGCTAATGTGGAAAGATATGCATGGTTGCCCTCCGCAAATATCTTCAGACTGACTATAATAGAAGAATGACCCCCTACAAATCTGGCTCTATTTGTTTCTAAACGTGTACCAAATTTTCTAAATTCTTTCATTAATCAGGCTCTCTTAATAGCACTGTTGCAAAGCAGAGAAATAGGAATTAAAAATTTATCAATTAGAGGCATTGTGTGGAAAACCCCTCTAGAGATTTCTAGAACATTAGGGGTTTATACCAAGAAAGTAGATGATTCTTTTTGTTGGCATTCTTTTTCCTGGTGATATTGTTTGTTTCTTTGTTTAATTTTAGCAACCATAAAATAGATGTTCTTTTAATGATAAGATAATTTGGATATATACTAAAAAATCTGTTGTCATACTCCTCCACTGCCTCTCCAAGGGAACCGGAGTTTACAAGCTTAAAGTGCCTTTTTCCAACTTCCTCCTGCTTGTACAAAAATGTATATCCAAAAAGACCCATATATATAGAGATATATATATAATATATATATACCCATATATATATTATTATTCATTTTTATTAAGACAGGGTCACACTCTGCATATGATTCTGCAGTTTGCTTCTCTCACTTAATGCACGATGACAGTTCTTCTAAGGCAAGACAACAGACCCATCTTAATTTTACACTTAATGCATAATATTCTAAGGGCTTCCCTGGTGGCTCAGACAGTAAAGAATCTGCCCACAATGCGGGAGACATGGGTTCGATCCTTGGGTCAGGAAGATCCCCTGGAGAAGGGAACGGTTACCCACTCTAGTATTCTTGCCTGGAGAATCCCATGGACAGAGGAGCCTGCCGGGCTATAGTCCATGGGGTCCCAAAGAGTCAGACATGACTGAGTGACTAACATTTCCCTTTATTGCATAATATTCTATAGAATGATCTCCTACAATTTTAAGGATACAAATATTTTTACTTTAAAAGATAATGCCAGATAATTTTATTAAAAAGATTGTGGCAATGCATTCTCCACCAACAATGTATGAGCCTGCCCATGTTTTTTCATCCATATAAGCTCTATTATAGCTCTTTTTAATATATTTTGCCATGTTAATGGGTTAAAAATATGGTATTTTATTTTTTTCTCTTTAGTATTTTATGATTCTTTTTTGTGATGATTAACAGGGTTTAAGCCTTTTCCATTCTGTTAATTTAAAACTAATATCCTTCATTGCTTTTGGTGGCTTGCCTTCTCAGTAGTCTGTGGGACTGCTTTATATATTTGGCATATTAGTCTTTTTTCTGTCATGTTTTTACTCATTCTCAGTCTATTCTTGGTTAAATAATTCTTACCTTTAAAACTTTGTGTGTATGTATATATGTATTCTTTTTTTTACCTTTCTAGTGTCTTCTATAGTTAGTGGTCTGTTCAGTTTTTTAAATATCTTTTTAGGTCAATTTGGATAGCTAATTATTTTCTAGAAAATCACCATTTCCTCAAGATTATAAAATATACCAACAGAGGTACAAATAATAATATATAAAATGTTTTTTTATACTTTCTAATAATATATAATTTTTGTAGTTTTCAGTCTTTCGTTAGGCTTGCCATGAGCTTATCCATTTTAATGGATATTCAAATAAACGGTTTATTACTTCATTTATATTATTATTTGAACCATTTTATAAATTTCAGCTTCTATCTTTAATCTTTCTTTTCACTGATTTAACTGCTGTTTTCTTTTTTTAAGTTGAATTATCTGTTTAAACTTACTTTTATGCTGCTGCTAAGTCGCTTCAGTCGTGTCCGACTCTGTGCGACCCTAGAGTGGGCAGCCCACCAGGCTCCCCCGTCCCTGGGATTCCCCAGGCAAGAACACTGGAGTGGGCTGCCATTTCCTTCTCCAATGCAGAATTTAAGGCCATTTTCTCTGCATACTGCTTTAACTGGGTCTCATGGGTTTTTGTTATTAAAGTATTTGCCTTGCCAACACTCTATAGATAATTTATAACTTCAGTTTTGTTTTTCTCCTTTTTTTATGGATTGTATAGAATAATGGTCCTTAATTTCTAAGTAGCTGTTTTCCAAAGCATCTCCCCGTGGGCTGTTTCTAGTTTTATTGGTTATCATTAGAGAGGATAAGAGCTACAAAACTCTACTGTAAGAGGCTGAAGTTTCTTAACGTCTAGCTATGTGATTTTTAGAATATTTTATATACATTCAGAAATGTAATTCTCTTTCTACAATGTAAAATTATATGTATATATATGTTAAATTACATTTACTATGAGTTAAATATATTAAATTATTCTATTGACTAAAATATTCAACTTCTTTACACATTTCCTCTTTGGAGTCTATTTGATATATCAAATATTCCTTTATAAATGTATTTTGATCAACTTCATTTTGAATATTTGTTTTACATGATTGATAGTGATGATTTTGGTGCCTAAAGGTATGCAACTCTTCTCTTAGTAAACTGTACCTACCAGATTCATTTAAAGACAAAATTATAAAAGTTAAGTTTCTGATTAGGTCATCTGTTTATAGCACTATTTATAGGGATTCCAAATGTTTGTTTCCAAATCTCTCAGGAACTACATTCTCCAAATCCTACTGCCTCCACAGAGATTTCCTAAAGAAGAGAGAAAGAAATGCAGGCTCTGTCTGCATGTGTAGGGCTTCCCAGGTGGTGCCAGTGGTAAAGAGTCCACCTGAAAATGCAGGACATGTAAGAGATGTGGACCCCATTCCTGGGTCAGGAAGATCCCCTGGAGGAGGGCATGGCAACCCACTCCAGTATTCTTGCCTGGAAAATCAAATGAACAGAGGAGCCTGGCAGGTATAGTCCACTGGGGCACAAGAGTCAGACATGACTGAAGCGACTTAGCACACAATGTGTTTACATAATATACTTTAGAAAATTTTAATTGTTGTCCTGACTAAAGTACTGTTGCAATCACTTTCTTCATGCTCAACTTGATCCTTTGTAATTCTTTATCTCAACACTTCTAAGGTACTTTGGTGCCTTGCAGTAATTACTTGATAACATGCCTTAACTCATCTTCTGTAAATATAATTTAGGGCAAAAATAACAGTAACTAGTAATTTCCTGAGTGGTATTAAGCTTTACATATAATTCACTTAACTACAATCCTGTCAGGTGAGAACTATTATTATCCCCATTTGAAGATGAGGAAATTGAAGCTCATTAAAGGTTAAGTAGGAAGTCAAGAAACATCTGGAGTAACAGGCAAATTTGGCCTTGGAGTACGGAATGAAGCAGGGCAAAGGCTAATAGTTTTGCAAAGAGAACGCACTGGTCATAGCAAACAACCTCTTCCAACAGCATAAGGAAGGACTCTACACATGGACATCACCAGATGGTCAACACCAAAATCAGATTGTTTATATTCTTCACAGCCAAAGATGGAAAAGCTCTATACAGTCAGCAAAAACAAGACTGAGAGTCGACCGTGGCTCGGATCATGAACTCCTTATTGCCAAATTCAGGCTTAAATTGAAGAAAGTAGGGGAAACCATTAGACCATTGAGTCAGTCAGTCAGTCACTTCAGTCGCTCAGTTGTGTCTGACTCTTTGTGACCCCATGAATTGCAGCACACAAAGCCTCCCTGTCCATCACCATCTCCCAGAGTTCACTCAAACTCACGTCGATCAAGTCGGTGATGCCATCCAGCCATCTCATCCTCTGTGGTCCCCTTTTCTTCCTGCCCCTAATCCCTCCCAACATCAGAGTCTTTTCCAATGAGTCAACTCTTCGCATGAGGTGCCCAAACTACTGGAGTTTCAGGTATGACCTAAATCAAATCTCTTATGATTATACAGTGGAAGTGAGAAACAGATAGATAGGTATTCTGTCTCTGATAGACAGAGTGCCTGATGAACTATGGACAGAGGTTCATGACATTGTACAAGAGACAGGTTTCAAGACCATCCCCATGGAAAAGAAATGCAAAAAAGCAAAATGGCTGTCTGGGGAGGCCCTACAAATAGCTGTGAAAAGAAGAGAAGCAAAAAGCAAAGGAGAAAAGGAAAGATATTCCCATTTGAATGCAGAGTTCCAAAGAATAGCAAGGAGAGATAAGAAAGCCTTCCTCAGCGAGCAATGCAAAGAAATAGAGGAAAACAACAGAATGGGAAAGACTAGAGATCTCTTCAAGAAAATTAGAGATATCAAGGGAACATTTCATGCAAAGACAGGCTCGATAAAGGACAGAAATGGTGTGGACCTAACAGAAGCAGAAGATATTAAGAATACACAGAAGAACTGTACAAAAAGGATCTACATGACCCAAATAATCACGATGGTATGATCACTCACCTAGAGCCAGACATCCTGGAATGTGAAGTCAAGTGGGCCTTAGAAAGCATCACTATGAACAAAGCTAGTGGAGGTGATGGAATTCCAGGTGAGCTGTTTCAAATCCTGAAAGATGATGCTGTGAAAGTGCTGCACTCAATATGCCAGCAAATTTGGAAAACTCAGCAGTACCCACAGGACTGGAAAAGGTCAGTTTTCATTCCACTCCCAAAGAAAGGCAATGCCAAAGAATGCTTAAACTACTGCACAATTGCACTCATCTCACACGCTAGTGAAGTAATGCTCAAAATTATCCAAGCCAGGCTTCAGCAATACGTGAAACGTGAACTTCCAGATGTTCAAGCTGGTTTTAGAAAAGGCAGAGGAACCAAAGATCAAATTGCCAACATCCATTGGATCATTGAAAAAGCAAGAGAGTTCCAGAAAAACATCTATTTCTGCTTTATTGATTATGCCAAAGCCTTTGACTGTGTGGATNCACTGCAGATGGTAATTGAAGCCATCAAATTAAAAGACGCTTACTCCTTGGAAGGAAAGTTATGACCAACCTAGGCAGCATATTAAAAAGCAGAGACATTACTTTGTCAACAAATGTCCGTCTAGTCAAGGCTATGGTTTTTCCAGTGGTCATGTATGGATGTGAGAGTTGGATGGTGAAGAAAGCTGAGAGCTGAAGAATTGATGCTTTTGAACTGTGATGTTGGAGACGACTCTTGAGAGTCCCTTGGACTGCAAGGAGATCCAACTAGTCCATCCTAAAGGAGATCAGTCCTGGGTTTTCATTGGAAGGAATGATGTTGAGGCTGAAACTCCAATACTTTGGCCACCTCATGGGAAGAGCTGACTCATTGGAAAAGACTCTGATGCTGGGAGAGATTGGGGGCAGGAGGAGAAGGGGACCACAGAGGATGAGATGGCTGGATGGCATCACCAAGTCAATGGACATGAATCTGGGTGAACTCTGGGAGTTGGTGATGCACAGGGAGGCCTGGCATGCTGCAATTCTTGGGGTTACAAAAAGTCAGACACGACTGAGCAACTGAACTGATCTGAACTGAAAGGTTAAGCAGCTCGCCTAAGATCTTGCAAGCTGCAAGCTGCAGTGCTAGAGTTCTGATCTAGCTCTAGTCTTTCATCCCTTATTTCTGTTATATGTCTTATCCCCATAATAATTATAACAGAAATAAGGGATAAGAGACAATGGAGTGGAAAAAGACTGCAGGAGAAATAAAGAGCTTCAGAAAGTAAAAGTCACTGAGTCATGTCTGACTCTTTGCTACCCCATGGACTATACAGTCCAGTCCATGGAATTCTCCAGGCCAGAATACTGGAGTGGGTAACCTTTCCCTTCTCCAGGGGATCTTCCTGACCCAGGAATTGAACCAGGGTCTCCTGCATTGCAGGTGGATTCTTTACCAACTGAACTATCGGGGAAGCCCTTTGGAGCTTGCCATAAAGAACTGATGCTTTTGAACTGTGGTGTTGGAGAAGACTCTAGAGTCCCTTGGACTGCAAGGAGATTAAACCAGTCCATCCTAAAGGAAATAACCCTAAATACTCATTGGAGGGACTGATGCTGAAGCTGAAATACTTTGGCCATCTGCTGCAAAGAGTCGACTTATTGGAAAAGATTTCTTGATGCCGGGAAAGACTGAAGGCAAGAGGAGAAGAGGACGACAGGATGAGGTGGTTGGATGCCATCACCAACTCAATGGATATGAGTTTGAGCAAGCTCTGAGAGATGGTGATGGACAAGCAAGCCTGGTGTGCTGCAGTCCATGGGGTCGCAAAGAGTCGGACATGACTGAGTGACTGAACAACAAAATAAAGTCTTGTTTTTAAATGTGAGGGGTATGGGAAGCTCTTAAAAGGGTATTTGGAGAAGGGTAACGTGGTCTGATTTCTGTTTTAACAGGATCCCTGTGGCTGCAGGAAGGAGCACGGGCTCTCAGATATAAGAGCGCAAGGCCGGTCAGTTAGGAGAGCTCTCCTCAAGATCCAGGAGTGAGAGGTTGGGGCAGGGGCCAGGGTGGGAAAGCTGGGCGTGGGGACAAAGGGCTGGATTCTGGACATATTTGGAAGGCAGAACCAACGGGATTTTCTGGCACATGATTTAAGTGGTGTGAGTAAGAGGAGCCAAGAAAGACCCCAGTCTATTCGGTCTAGAGAAACCATAAGACAGGAACTGCCACTTAGCGAGATGGAGAAGTATGATACACAGTATTTCAAATAAGAGAACTCTTGTTTATGACAGTTTACTTAAAAAACTGAATAGCTAACTACAGAACAAAGATCATAGTGCTGTTAACCACACATGGCTATTTTTATTCTCTATGTTCTATAAGTCAGAAGACACAGTTCATGAGATGTCGAAGGTTAAATCCATTTATTAGCCTAAATGGCATATGTAGTGGTTTCGATCAGGGATCAAAGGACAAGAGTCTATGGGTAGCTGCCTGCTTCAGTAAATAAAGTTTTTTATTGGAACAAAGCCAAGCTAATCATTTACATATTGTCTGCGGCTGCTTTCTAACTACAGAGGTTACAACTGGGACCTTATGGCTGACTGGCAAGCTGAAAATATTTACTATCTGACACTTAAAGAAATAATTTTCTAATCTCTGGCTTAGATTTAGACAGGGATAATTCAGAACTGTGTTAAACTGAACTAGGTTAACGGCAATATGTCTTTTAATAGCCTTTATCAGGAATATTTTATCAGAATTTCATCAGAATTCAGATTAGCATCATTTCTTTCTAGACAGACATGAGAATATTTTTTTTAAGTTATTGAAAAATTTAGGATGGAGCCAGTAATTTATATTTTGATTCTTTTAACTAAAGAAAGCTTTTATTTTATAATATATGTGTAATAAAAAATGTGTGTGTGTGTACACATGAATGCACATGGAAAAATACATAGTAGTAACATTTTCTGAGGAACACATAGGCCATTAACAGATGGGCAGGAGAGAATTATGAAATAAGCACGCATCTCAAATTCAAGTAAAACTGTATTTAAATCCTTGTACTTTAATTTACAGGCTATTTGGCTATGGACAGCTTATTTAATCTCCTTGAGTTTCAATTTCTCATATAAAAGAATTGGAATATTTGTACCCTGAACACAAAGTTTTTATGAGAATTAGTAAGACAATGCTTGTAAAATGACTAATACAGTAGTGTTACATAATAAGCACTGAGTAAATGTTTTCTCTTTCAAAAAATTAACCAAGAAAAAAAAAGGACTCTAAATCTTATTCAGAAAATAGGTGATTATAAGGGAGACTCTTATACCATAGCTATTTTTTCTAATATCCTCTTTAGGTA
>SJYQ01002372.1:68862-136312 GCA_006410935.1 Redunca redunca | reverse complement strand
CATTAAATAGGTTTTAGTAAAAATAAGGAGGAAGCATCATACTTTAAACTTAGATAATTAGCAATGAACTATAGAAGGCTTTAGCTGTTTACAAGAGCCATTTTTTTGTATTCTATTTATTTGTATAATTGAGGCTTGCTAATAAGGCAAGGGGTGAATTATATAAATAAATACAACTTAAGTGAAGTGAAAAGTGAAGTCGCTCAGTTGTGCCCAACTCTTTGCAACCCCATGGACTGTAACTACCAGGCTCCTCTGTCCATGGGATTTTCCAGGCAAGAATCCTGGAGTGGGTTGCCATTTCCTTCTCCAGGAGACCTTCCTGACCCAGAGATTGAACCCCGGTCTCCCACATTGTAGGCAGATGCTTTACCGTCTGAGCTACCAGGGAAGTCCAAATACAACTTAAGAATTTGACAATTAGCATCCTATATGATACCAATCCTGAACTTCCAAAAAAGAAAGCGGAAAAAACAATATGACACAGCTAAGCAAACAAAACAAGGGCCTGGTGACCTTCCTTTCTAATAACCACTAAATTTTCTTTGCCATTAGCTTCTCTATTGGTGAAAGAAGTAATAGTTCTTCCTTGGTTTGGGGAAGGGGAAGGGCATACCATTTTAATCTCTTTTGCTGCTCTTTTTCCAAATCTTGGCATTTCATACACATTGCCTAAGTCTTTCTAAATAAAAAACACATACTAGTCCAGAATTCGGATATTTATTGATTTCCCTTCTTCAATAGCAAGATCACCATGCTTCTAGATTTTCATAAAGAGAGAAATAATGAAGAATAGAGAAAAAGAAACACTAAAAGCCAAGAATACTGTTCATTTTAAGACAATGACTTAATGCAACCAGTTTTCACCCATGGTCTTTTCTTCACTGCAACAGAAATGCCCTGGTGCAGGACGGGCTACTGGCAGTGTTTCACAATCCTGGCCTCACAATTCTTAATATTGTCCAGACAGCTCCTCTCAGTCAAATCCCATCAGCCATGTCTGTTCTAGTGTACAGACTGGGTCAGAAGGGGATGCCGTGTAGTGGCGGGCAGGTCAGAGGACTATAGAAGGTAGAAAGGACTGTGACTGCCAAACTCTCAGAGGTGGTCAGGAAACCCATGGCGGGGTTGCAGGTTCAAGCTCTCAAGTCAGGTGGGAATCGCCCCTGGGCGCTGCCCAGCTGCTTCCGATCCATTCTCTACAGTGAGGAGAACAGCTAACCTAAGGCTGATGCCCAGAGGCTGACGTTAATTTTCTCCTTTTGTGCAATAAGGCTTAATCTGAAAGTCAAACTGGCCTGAGGGAAAATGGAGACACAGAAGGGCGGGGTGTCTCCCTTCCTTTTATTTTTGTGCTCAAAAGAAAACAAGAGTTTTTATTTGTTAATGCAAATATTATATAATAATAACTAGAAAGGAGGCAAGTAATTAAAAACCCCAAAGAACTAAAAATTATTCCAGTAAAGCTTCATTTTTCTGGGCTCCTTTCCTACCTTGTCCTGAATTTTAAGCTCTGGCTGGGGAAACTGTTCCCCTATAATGACTGAATTTAAAATACCTAGATATAACCTCTTACAATATACCCCCAAATCAGTCATAAGCCAAACTTCTGTACAACTAAATGACTTTACATGAAAAAGTTTAATCAGCATTCTCAACATAAGAAAATGAAAGCACCACAATTCTGCATTTACCTTGTATTATGTATTACCTCTTTGATAAACACATATCCTTAGGAAATGCTGTTTATAAGTGATGTTATGATAACAGCTTGATATTTTAAAACTGATTTCCTAAACTAGTACAGTAAGAAAAGCATATGAGAGCTAGGTGCTTATCATGTGATTGCACATGCCTTGTGGCAGCAAGAGAAATTTTTCCCTTCTTCCATTAGAAAATAAAAAAGTTAAAATATATTAGTAAACATTTTCTAATGGTTGCTCATGGGGGAGGAAAAAAGCAAAAACAAAGAGAAGGATCTTGAGAAGCTCTTGAGAAAATTTTGTGGGAAGTATTTTCTTCATTCTAGTTTCATTTGAATGACTACATTCTTTTACCATTATTTTGAAACAAGTGAAAATTTAAGGCTCTAATTTCAAGTTTTTCAACTTGCTGCTCTAGAGTGTCTGATTTTTAAATTCAGAACTCTTTGGTTTTCTTTCATTCCTGGTGATAGATATTTGTGCTCAGGAGCACAGAGGAAGACCATCTTCTGATTTTCAAGCATGATCTGTGACTCTTCAAAAGATAAACACAGAATGAGACCAGAATTTGCAAGCGGTTCAGAAAGGAAAAAGTGTTTTCCTTCATAGTTCTCAAATCGCTCCCAAAATAAGGGAAGAAAATGATGGCCTAACACATCCTGATAGAAGGAAATTCAATTGTCACATGATTTAGAGTTATTAGGTTCAAGAGAAAATATTTAATTTTTATAAAATTATATTTTTTTACAAATTAATTTACATTTGTGAATCCTTAAACCAAGACTTCAGAGAACCTATGCGGCACAAACAACAATTAAATAAATGCTATGTAAACACAGGATCTGAAAGAACTTAGACAAGAGTAATTTTTTAGTAAGGTCCATGTACAAAGTTCCAAGCAGAGTGAAGAAATCCAGGCTGACTTCAAATAAATACAGAAAAAAATTAAAGTTTCATACTGATGAACTGCTTTTGATAACTTTTTATCTAGGCATAAAAGATATATAAGAACTTTGAGAAAAACATCCATTCTCAGTGTTCATTCTCTGATCATAAGGGCCATTTTTAATGGAAATTGCTCAAGAATAAGCACACTGAAAGATTTACTTCTTTGCTTATTTTCCCAGATTTCTCTCACCCAGGTTCAAACCTCCTATTTTTCTTCACTGGCCACCTTTCTTATTATTATGATGTCTTATCTATCTAGGAAATAATTACTAAAAGTATAAGGGTTGGTAATTTCTTTCTCCTCTTAAGGTTCTTTCACAAAATGACAATGAACTCATACTTGGGGAGAACTTAGCATGGAGAGAGCAACTAAACAATGCCACTGGTACGACCTTGCTCAGTCTTCAGAATTATCCTAGGTAGGTACTATTATTATTGTGTCTATAGAAGAAGGGGCAGGACCAGCTAATTAAGAAAATTCCTGAACTGACGTCACAAGAGCTGTAACAAAAATGCTGTCAGCCTGGTTCCAAACCCTACATTTTAGCCAACTAGATTTGGCCTAGATTGAGATGATATACTTTATGTAAAATCACTGTAATTATGCTTTAGTTATTTTATAACCAAACCTCCATGGAAGACTTAACACATCAAATCGATGATAGCACCTTACAGTGATCACGAGCTGGCAGTTTATCAAACTGTTTTGTTTGTTGATATGAGAGCTGGTGACAGCAAAACCCCACAGGGTCCCTGGGTAGAAAGAAAATCAAATGAAGAAAATGGTCTCAAAATACCACCACTTCAAGGATCTGGATTGGAAGTCAGTGACATCAGACACCAGATTCTACTTGAAAGTGTTAGTCGCTCGGGTGTGTCCAACTCCACGAACTGTAGCCCCCCAGGCTCCTCTGTCCTCTGTCCTCTGTCTAGGCAAAAATACTGGAGTTGGTAGCCATTCTCTTCTGCAGAGGATTGTCCCAACCCAGGAATCGAACCAGGATCTCCTGCACTGCAGGTGGATTCTTTACCAAGTGAGCTACCAGGGAAGCCCCACTTTACCTCTGTTCTAGGCTACTTAAAAGTTGGTTGCTCGTCTCCCTCATCTTGCCAATGCCTGAAAAACACTGATTAACAAGAAATTTATTAAAGAAGAAAGAAATTACTTTTTAAAATTTTAAGTCATAAAAAAGAAATAGTGGGCCCATTTTGAATATAAAATTGACATAGAAATAAATAATAAACTACTTAGATTCTCTGAAGCTGGTTTATATGGGAGCAATTTTTAAGCCTTTTAAGCTATTTTTAAGCCTTTTAAGGCTTCTCTGAAGTCTATGGAATGGCTGAATGGACTGCATCTCAGAGGTCTGACATGACTGGATATTCTTTAGTAAGACACTGATCGAGATCTGCATTGCATCAACAGAATTAATTAGATGTGCTACCTGTATTATAGCTAAGGTTCTTTCCATCTCTACTCAATATCTGCTTGTTTCTCTATCCAAACCTGCCTAACAATCTAAAGTTCCCCAAGGAAAACACTTAAATCAGATTAATTGATGCATCATTTGTTATTGCCAAAACTTAAGATTTTCTTTATTAAAAAAAAAAAAATCTGTTGGATGAATATCTCTCTTCAACCAACCTGGTCTGCCTAGTTACCAAGTTACCAACTCAGTTTCTAGCTTCTCAGTTTCTTCTTTCCTTAACATTTGTTGTTCTTCTTGATCTTCTGCCATTAAAAATAAAAAAAAAAAAAAAAACCAAAAAAACATACATTTTGACTTCTTAAGGCCCTTCTTTGTTTCCATGTTTTCCTTACTCCTTTTTTTCTTATATGATTCTTTTAATGTTCTAGTCTTCATATTATGGTTTGTCTTGGTTTCTTTCTCCTTTTATTTTTGTCCTTTATCATTTTCTCCACGTATTTTGGCCAATTGTTCTTATTCCCTTTCATAGTTTATTTCCATCCTCTAGTAGTTTTTCTTTCTTTTTCTTTCTTCGCCTTATCTCTTTCCTCTTAGGGATCTGTATTAAACTTAAGTTTCATTTGCATTTTAAGAAAAGAATACTTCCTTCACCAAAAGTACTCATCACAGTTCTAGATCTTTCTCACTAAGAACACAAAGTTCAGGAGAAAAGCGTTTCTGTTTCCATCTCTCCTTGGGTATACTCAATATGGGTATAATTATCATTTCTGGCACTAGTGGTAAAGAACCTGCCTGCCAATGCAGGAGACATAAGAGATAAGGGCTCGATCCCTGGGTCAGGAAGATCCCATGAGAAGGAAATGGCAACCCACTCCAGTGTTCTTGCATGGAGAATGCCATGAACAGAGGAGGGCTACAGTTCATAGGGTCACAAAGAGTCGGATATGACTGAAACAACATGCACGCACGCATGAAGGTGTATGAGGCATATGACCTAGATATATATCAGCCAGATCAAGTCAGTAAATACTTGTGGCACGTGGTTAATAGAGAGGGCCAGGGAAAGTAGAAGAAACAGTCAACAACCAGTTCTGAGCTGACCAAAGAGAACAATCAAATCAGTTGCCCAGCTAGGTGGTTTCAGTTACAAGTCACAGAAAATCCAACTCAGTCTGGTTGAAACGAAAAAGGCTAACACAAGGGATAACTCCGTAAGTAGCAATGTCACCGAGAACCTGCATTGCCATCTATGGTGTTAGTTTTACTCTAGACCTGGCTTCTCTCAAGAACTCAGCAGACCCTAAGACTAGATAGATGCCTTTTGCTTACATGCAACAACAAAAAAATGCATTCCCAGCCAAAGTCCTAAGATTTCACTGGACTGGTCTAGGTCCCACACCTTCTTCTGAGTCAGTCACCGTGGAAGGGGAACTGGAATGCAGTGATCTGCTAATCCTAGTCCAGGTGCTCCATCTCTGGATCCTGGGTAGGTAGGATATGGTTTCAGAGAAGAAGCAATGAGGGATGGTATGCTGGAAAGGCAACCAGCAAATGTTCACTGCACACAGCAGAGCTGAATGCAGACAGTGCAAAATAACAAGCTGTACTCTACTTATTAATATATGTTCTTTTTTCCAGTTATTTTGATAATTGTAAGATTATAAAAACTGAGATAACACATTTTACCTTATGCAAATCAAGTTCCTTTTCATTCTTTTATAATCAATTCCTCTAGGAACTCTTTCTGAGAATGTTCACCCCAAACAGTTACCTATTTTTATTACTGCTAAATAATTTAAATGTTTTTACTGTAAAATAATGAGAAGGAAAAAAAAACACAGAATAATAATGAACTACAACAAGTGATTATTTGAGAAAATAATGATATTCCTGTAGGAAAAGAGTGTATAAAGACTAATTAGTGAGTATTTTAAAAAAATATTATAAAGTCATTTTAAGCAAATATAGGGGGAAAATCACTTTTGAAAGTGAGAACAGACATGAAGAAGCACACTTCATAAGTGAGTAAATATCACTGTTCTCTCCTATTCCCAACCTGATGATACCTCTTTTTATTAAGTACTAACTAAATAAAGACCGTACCAAATTAAAGGCCAGGATGCTAATAACTAAACATACAGAAAAGTCACCTGCCTGGTCATTTGTGGATGGGCAAGGGTGAAGGGTGAGGGCCAATTTGACAACAGCAGTTATTTACAGATACTTAAACCATACACAGGTATTCAAATAAATGAACGTTAATCCTCAGTCCTCCAGAAAAGACCTCCTGTATTTTCTTAGAGCTTCCGAACATCAATTTCAAAAGAATTCTCCCCACTCTGTAGAATACTTTTATTTTCTCTGTACTTTAAAATAGAAAGAAAATTTAAAAACCAGAATGTTATCTGCAGCAATAAGTCATCAGCCATGGCAGCTCTACAACACCCAGGTCTTCCCCTTTCTCTGCAGCCCTTTACAAACGAAGACTACCTTTTAATGACACACATAAATCCCGGCGCTGCCTGCTGAAAAGCGTAATTAATTCTGGCCTTTTCACGCCTACTGAAACACTTTGCACACATGACAGCAGTGGGTTTGAGAATCCTCTGAATCCCCAAAACAGGGAAAGCCACAGCCACAATCCAGTTCTACTCAAAATGCTCTGTAAGTCACCATGGTAGTTTTGTTTCTACTTCGTCAGATCTCTCTCTTATGACAAGCAGATTAAGCTAAAGAAAACTCACAATCAGCCACCTGTATGAACAGCTTTTTTTTTTTTAACTTTTATAAGTGTGGAATATGTATTTTCCAAATTCTTGGCAGTAAACACGTGCTTTCATTTCTCAATTTGTGGCTGCAATAGAGGGGTATTTAAACAACTTAATCTCTTAGATGCAGCTGCTCAATATCATTTCCCTTTATTAGAATATTTTTTCATATTTTAATACATACTTACATGCTGCATTACCAAGGCGATTACTCCATTGAGACTTAAATTTTCAAGGTTCCATTTCAAACCACAAATAATACAGGTAAAACTTTTTTAAAAAAATTTAACTGAAAGATTTACCTTAAGAAATTTAGTCCTCTTTACAATACTTAATTATTCTAGCCCTATCTGAGGAGTCTTGAAAGAAAATGCCTACTTTTCAAAGAAGTTACTCCTGCTGTAAATGCAGTTTCTTTGTTTTAATTACAGACTGTATATAGAACACACAAATAATGAAATACAGAATTCCTCTCACCTGTTTGGGTGTGACCCCAGGCATGCGAATATCCAATGCAAAATCTGATGAATCAATAGGAATTACTGGTCTGGTGGTACCAAGACATTCATTGGAAAATGATCTGGTAGTTTCCTTAAACCTTAAAAAAAGAAGACAATTTCAATATCCTTGAACATAATGGGATTTTAACTGGACATGGGAAGAGGGAAAAAAAGGAATTCTATGACTTTAAGACTAAATATTGTTGATTTAGACACAATGAAAAGATGTAATTACCACATAATATTCTATAACATTCTCAGCATTGCATCATATAGTTCAAGAGCAACATGCACCCAGCTTGTGAGCAAAACATAATCAAAGCAACCAAGCAGGCTACATTCAAAACTTGATTCAATATAAACCTGTCAAAATATATATGTTTCTGTTAATGAAAGTACAGTATTAATCAATTAGAATTATCATAGGCCTGTCAATCCTCTCAAGGCAGAAATATTACTACAAGCCAGTAAAAAATTTTGTGACTCCTTTATGAGTGTCCAATATTACTAGTCAGAAACAAAAAAAACAACAATAACATCGCTAGAAGACAGAGTTTTATGATGGCGGGGCGCGGGGGGCGGGGGTGTGGTGCTGGGGGGAGAGCCTGTGATGTGAATTACAAATGTACAAGTGCATAAATATTGAACATGGTAATTATGAGAGTATATACAGCTCAACGCTTTCTTGTGAGCTCTTACAGTCTGTGATCTGCTTCTCCCCACCAGTTACCTACCTTATATCTTATTCTTCAGGCTGTTACTAACGAGAAGGCATTCCAGCCTAAATGACGATACTGTACTTTCTCAAATTGTCTCCCCAAGAGGGAGTGATGAGTATTGGAAATCACAACTTCTAATTGGGAGTTCTGAAAGCCAGGACAGTTTGGCTATACAGGACAGGGGGGTGGAGGCGAGGGGGCTTTTTTTTTTTTTCTGTAAGGGGGAACTTTTACAAGAAGTTTAACTGTGTCAAAATTCCCAAGGATTGCGGCCAAGTGAATCAACCACGTATATTTCTCCAACACTCTTCCTTTTTATTTTTCAACAGCATGCACCGAACCATCCAAACCACATGTCGCCTGTTTAGAAATAAATAAACAAAAACAAAAAAACAAACACCCACCTCTTAAAGACAGAAAGCGGGCTTCGGAAGCCCACACAGCCGCTGGGAAACACGAGGAGGAGAACCAGCAGGCTCCGAAAGCCAGCCATGCCCTCGGCGCTCCGGCCCGGCCGGGAGGACCGAACAGCGCGGCGCCGGGCGGGCGGGGGGCGCGCCGGGAGGACCGGGCCGCGGCGCCGCGGGCAGCGCTACTCCATGGCCCGGGGCGCGGCGGGCGTCCCCGCGGCAGCCACACAGCAGCGCCGCGCGCGCTCAGCGCCCGCGGGAAGCCGGGCCTTCTGTCAGGTCCGCGAGCGGAAGCGCGCCTCCCCTCAGAGCCGGCGGCGGGGGCGGCGGGCTAGACGCGCGGGATGCTTCTCGCTCGGGCGGGACAGGGGCGGGGAGGGCTCCCACACAAACCCGCGTCAGTCATCGTCCGGAACCTGCAGAGAACAGAAGCAGATAATGGATGACTAAACACATGACGGCGTGCGTCCCCTCAGCAAATCCCAGCTGAGGCGCTTGCATCCATTCGTCGCTCCGCAAGCTTGAGCCCACGCCTGGTGAAAACGCGGGTCTGTTGACCTCCCCTGTCCCCAAACCCGGCCTCCCTCAGATTTCACAACCCGCCTTAGCCCCCCAGTTCTGCCTTTTCCTGCTTTCTCTTCTCTCACACCCGCTCTTCTCCTCTTCTCTGTGACTTCGTTGCCTCCCTTTCCCCTCACATTCCCCCTGCCTCCGGATTTCTTCTCCTCACTTGCTATGTCACTCACTCCCTTCCAGAATGGAAAATGCACTTGATACCTCTGCTGGCTTTAATATCTGCACTTAATACCTCTTTCATTGTATTACTTTTGATGCCCCTGAACCACCCACTAAAAGAAAAGGGAACTGAAGTTGTGGGTACAAGCAAAGTTGCTATTGGCAGCCACGAATGGAGAAAAAAATCTTATAGACATGAAAGCTAATTATGCCTCTTGGTTCTTGAATGTAACTTACTTTTTCATACAAATGACAGGCAAAAGAAAAGAAAAAAAAAACTAAAGCAGAGTTTATATACGAGAGTAATCAGATAGGAAAAGACTTTGAGAACAAAGGCATGTTCATATATATACACACACACACACACACACACACACACACACACACACATCACAGATCTGAGGAAAGATAATCCCTGCCAAGAAGTTCTCAGAATCATTTTTAAAACAAATCAAATATCTATAGCTAACACCAAATATGAAATGTAAGCACCTATTTAAAAATCCTGCATCTAACATACAAATAGTAATTCCTTACTTAGAAGGCATGCCTCCTAAAAGATATTCATTCCTGAATAAAGTTTGGAGACTTACAGTGCAATGCAATGCAATTAGAAGCAGTAAGGAGAATCTCAGCTGACCCCCCACATGAATTTTATATACAGAGGGTATGATCTAAAATTTAACATTAATATAAACATCAGGCCATACAGAACTAATGCAATATCTCAACATTTTGTGAAGAGGACTCAAATAGGCTAAATTTTAAAAGGTGTGTGTTTTGACTTTACTCTTATTCTGAATATATTTCAGACTGTGTATCAAGTATGTATATTTTAGCAAGGTGTTATTTTAAAATGTATCATTCACAATATAAAAATACTTTATAGGAAAATACTTTAAAGGAAAAGATTTCTTAAAGTTCTGAGTCACAAATAAATCCACTGGCCAGATGAATAATGGTTAAAAAAAAAAAAAATCAGTAAGATCATATAGAAGTGCTCCACAATAATAAATTAGCATCTAAATCATTCCCTGGAAATCACAAGAGAGTGAATCTAATCTAAACAAAACAAACAAAAAATGAAACAAAAACTAAACTAAGACAAACAAAAGTATGACCTAAACTTGAAATTAGAAGAGTTCACGGTCATTGCTTTCTAGAAGAAACATAGGTTACATAAACTATAAATAAAACATGATTGACTATCTAACCTATGCAAGGATGCTTGAGGCTCCCCAGAAACCAAGGACCACAGTTAATTTACATAAGCAATGACATTTTTAAAAGACTGATGATATTTGTTTGAACTTTCTCTTTGGCTTGCTGTGTGAGCTTTTCCAGAACAAAAGCCTTTAGCTTTGTCCAATCCTGTGGGTAAAGGAAATAACTCCTTGTGCGAGAAGAGAAACAACTGCCTGGAGGCTATGCAATTGCTTTTGTTTACAACAAAATATAGTCCTATAAAATGACAATGCTTAACATTCCCCAAGTTCTTTTCCTCTTTAAATATACGTGAAGAAAGGATAATATTTTTTCTGTTTCATGCAGAACAGGATTCAAGGACAGTCCTTCTAGTTGGCAGGGAGATACAGAATTATACAAACACTTGAAAACAAATTTAGTATTAACATTCTTTAAAAGGAACACATCCTTAACTACTAGTGTTTGAAAAAAGATTCCACTTATCTCTTTGATTTTATTACCTTTGATGTCCCTGAACCACCCACTGAAAGAAAAGGGAACTGAAGTTGTGGGTAAAAGCAAAGTTGGTATTGGCAGCCATGAATGGAAAAAAAGGTCTTATAGAAATGAAAGCTAATTATGCTTCTTGGTTCTTGACACTTTGTAAACTAAAGACAAAATACAAATCATCATATGAAAAACATCATGTCTAATCTTTCCATTTGTTATTTTACAATGCCTGATGACTGTGAAATGTATGTGTGTGTGTATGCATGTATCATCAACAACAAATATATATATATGTATACATAATATTCAAATCCTAGTATTCTTTTTTAGGATTAAAAAAATTCAAAATAGAGTTCTTTGATATAATTCATTCTCTAATCAAAACATGGGGCTTCCCGGGTGGCTCACTGGAAAGAACTTGACTGCCAATGCAGGAGACTTGGGTGTGATTGCTGGGTCCAGAAGACCCCTTGGGAAAGGAAATGGCAATCCACTCCAGTATTCTTGCCTGGGATATCTCATGGACAGAGGAGCCTAGTGGGCTACAGTCTATCAGGTCTCAAAAGAGATGGACGTGACTTAACAACTAAACAACAATCAAAAAAATGCTTTAATTTCACTTTTTGTACAAAATAGTATATGTTGGGGTTTTCTAAAATGAATAAAACTAAAGGAGAATATATTCTATTAACGGAGATGATTCATTTCAGCATTCTTGCCTTGAGAACCCCATGAACGGTATGAAAAGGCAAAAAGATATGACACTGAAAGATGAACTCCCCAGGTTGGAAGGTGCCCAATATGCTACTGGATATCAGTAGAGAAATAACTCCAGAAAGAATGAAGAGACAGAGCCAAAGTAAAAGCAACACCCAGTTGTGGATGTGACTGGTGATGGAAGTAGTCAGATATTGTAAAGAACAGTAGTGCACAGGAACCTGGAATGTTATGTCCATGACTCAAGGTAAATTGGAAGTGGTCAAACAGGAGATGGAAAGACTGAACATTGACATTGTAGGAATCAGTGAACTAAAATGCATGGGAATGGGTGGATTTAATTCAGGTGACCACTATATTTACTACTTCAGGCAAGAATCTCTTAGAAGAAATGGAGTAGCCCTTATAGTCAACAAAAGAGTCCAAAATGCAGTACTTGGGTGCAGTCTCAAAAAGACAAAATGATCTCTGTTCATTTCCAAGACAAACCATTCAATATCATGGTAATCCAAGTCCATGCTCTGACCAGTAATGCTGAAGAAGCTGCAGTTGAATGGTTCTGTGATGAACTACAAGACCTTCTAGAACTAACACTCAAAAAAGATGTCTTCTTCATCAAAAGGGACTGGAATGCAAAAGTAAGAAGTCAAGAGATACATGGAGTAACAGGTAAGCAGGGCAAAGGCTAACAGAGTTTTCCCAAGAGAATGCACTATTCATAGCAAACACCCTCTTCCAACAACAGAAGTGATGACTCTACATATGGATATCACCAGATGGTCAATACCAAAGTCAGATTAATTGTATTCTTTGCCACCAAAGATGAAGAAGTTCTCTAAAGTCAGCAAAAACAAGGCCAGGAGCTGACTGTGGCTCAGATCATGAACTCCTTATTACAAAATTCAGACTTAAATTGAAGAAAATAGGGAAAACTACTAGACCATTAAGGTATGACCTAAATCAAATCCCTGACGATTATACAGTGGAAGTGACAAACAGATTCAAGGGATTAGATCTGATAGACAGAGTGCCTGAAGAACTATGGACAGAGGTTCATAACACTGTACAGGTGGCAGTGATCAAAACCAACTCCAATAAAAAGAAATGCAAAAAAGCAAAATGGTTATCTGAGGAGGCCTTACAAATAGCTGAGAAAAGAGAAGCGAAAGGCAAAGGAGAAAAGAAAAGATATAAGCATCTGAATGCAAAGTTCCAAAGAATAGCAAAGAGAGATAAGAAAGCCTTCCTCAGCGATCAATGCAAAGAAATAGAGGAAAAGAACAGAATGGGAAAGACTAGAGATCTCTTCAAGAAAATTAGAGATACCAAGGGAACATTTCATGCAAAGATGGGCACAATAAAGGACAGAAATGGTATGGACCTGAAAGAAGCAGAAGATATTAGAAGAAGTGGCAAGAATACACAGAAGAACTATACAAAAAAAATTTTAATGACCCAGATAACCACAATGGTGTGATCACACACCTAGAGCCAGGCATCCTGGAGTGTGAAGTCAAGTGGGCCTTAGAAAGTATCACTACAAACAAAACTAGTGAAGGTGATGCAATTCCAGCTGAGCTATTTCAAATCCTAAAAGATGATGCTGTGAAAGTGCTGTGCTCAATATACCAGCAAATTTGGAAAACTCAGCAGTGGCCACAGGACTGGAAAAGGTCAGTTTTCATTCCAATTGCAAAGAAAGGCAATGCCAAAAAGTCATCAAACTACTGCACAATTGCACTTATGTTAGTTCAGTTCAGTTCAGTTGGTCTGTTGTGTCCAACCCTTTGCGACCCCATGTACTACAGCACACCAGGCCTCCCTGTCCATCACCAACTCCCAGAGTTTACTCAAACTCATGTCCATTGAATCGGTGATGCCATCCAACCATCTCATCCTCTGTCGTCACACGCTAGCAAAGCAATGCTCAAAATTCTTCAAGCCAGGCTTCAACAGTATATGAACCGAGGACTTTCAAATGATCAAGCTGGATTTACGAAAGGCAGAGGAACCAAAATTCAAGTTGCCAACATCCCTTGGATCATAGAAAAGGCAAGAGAATTCCAGAATTACATCTACTTCTGCTTCATTGATTATGCTAAAGCCTTTGACTGTGTGGATGACAACAAACTGGAAAATTCTTCAAGAGATGGGAATACCAAACCACCTGACTTGTCTCCTGAGAAATGCGTATGCAGGTCAAGAAGCAACAGTTAGAAATGGACGTGGAACAATGGACTGGTTCAAAATTGGGAAAAGAGTATGTCAAGGCTGTATAATGTCACCCTGCTTATTTAACATATATGCAGAGTACATCATGCAAAATGCCAGGCTGGATGAAGCACAAGCTGGAATCAAGGTTGCTGGGAGAAATATCAATAACTTCAGATATGCAGATGACACCACCCTTATGGCAGAAAGTGAAGATGAACTAAAGAGCCTCTTGACGAAAGTGAAAGAGGAGAGTGAAAGAGATGGCTTAAAACTCAACATTCAAAAAACTAAGATCATGGCATCCAGTCCCATTACTTCATGGCAAATAGACGGGAAACAATGGAAACAGTGACAGCCTTTGTTTTCTTGGGCTTCAAAATCACTGCAGATGGTGACTGCCACCATGAAATTAAACCACACTTGCTCCTTATAAGAAAAGCTATGACCAACCTAGACAGCATATTAAACAGCAGAGACGTTACTTTGCTGACAAAGGTCTGTCCAGTCAAAGCTATGGTTTTTCCATTCATCATGTACGGATGTAAGAGTTGAACCATAAAGAAAGCTGAGCACTGAAAAACTGATGCTTTTGAACTGTGGTGTTGGAAAAGACTCTTGAGAGTCCTTTGGACTGCAAGGAGATCCAACCTGTCCATCCTAAAGGAAATCAATTCTGAATGTTCATTGGAAGGACTGATGCTGAAGCTGAAACTCCAATGCTTTGGCCACCTAATGCAAAGAGCTGACTCATTGGAAAAGACCCTGATGCTGGGAAAAATTGAAGGCGGGAGGAGAAGGGGATGACAGAGGATGAGATGGTTGGATGGCATCACCGACTCAATGGACATGAGTTTGAGTGAACTCCGGGAGTTGGTGATGGACAGGGAGGCCTGGTGTACTGCAGTCCATGGGGTTGCAAAGAGTCAGACACGACTGAGCGACTGAACTTATGTGAAGGGAGATGAGGACTTGACACAAATAATATAAGGTATAGTTCAGTTCAGTTCAGTCGCTCAGTTGTGTCTGACTCTTTGCGACCCCGTGAATCGCAGCACGCCAGGCCTCCCTGTCCATCACCAACTCCCAGAGTTCACTCAGACTCACATCCATCGAGTCAGGGATGCCATCCAGCCATCTCATCCTCTTGTCGTCCCCTTCTCCTCCTGCCCTAATCGTTCCCAGGATCACAGTCTTTTCCAATGAGTCAGCTTTTCCCATGAGGTGGCCGAAGTACTGGAGTTTCAGCTTTAGCATCATTCCTTCCAAAGAAATCCCAGGGCTGATCTCCTTCAGAATGGACTGGTTGGATCTCCTTGCAATCCAAGGGACTCTCAAGAGTCTTCTCCAACACCACGGTTCAAAAGCATCAATTCTTCGGCGCTCTGCCTTCTTCACAGTCCAACTCTCACATCCATACATGACCACAGGAAAAACCATAGCCTTGACTAGTTTGTAGTATTCCTGTGAGAGCAGTATAAAAGTGAAAGTGTTTGTCACTCAGTTGTGTCTAACTCTTTGCAACCCCATGGGCTCTAGGCCCCCATGCTCTTCTGTCCGTGGAATTCTCCAGGTGAGAATACTGGAGTGAGCTGCCATTCCCTTCTCCAGGGGATCTTCCCAACCCAGGCATCAAAGCTGGGTGTCCTGAGTTGCAGACAGATAATTTACCATCTGAGCCACCAGAGAAGCCCTACTATAATAGAGACTCAGGGAATTTTGAGGAAAGAAAGATCAATTCAACCTTCAAGAGGATGGTAGGAGAAAAGAGATAGGTAAAACAGTCTTCGGTGGAAGAGGGTGGTTGTGACCAAGCGCTTGGAGTGAGGTTGGGTTTATGCCATGGGAGATGGGGAGTGTGTACAGAGCTCCAATGGGGAGCAGGGAATATTTGACAAGCAAGTAGTAAAGGTTCTGCTTCCTAGACTTAAGCTGCAGACCCAGATTTACTATCTTATTTGTAATACAAAGCAAATATTCTGTTTGCACATTATAAATAAATTCTTAGTAAGAATGATGTATAGTTTATACTTCTACAAATATTAATTCCAGGAACAGTACTGTTATGTGGTAAGTACAGCCTAGTACAGAGGACCATAAGGCTAATTGGCTTTTACAAAGTAAGCAGTCCATTCTTTTCCAGTTTTATTTGAAACGAAGAAAAGAAAATCCAAAACAATAGTTTAAATGAGTAATTGTTCAAAGAATCAAATAAAAATATTGGCCACTCACTTATTGATTCATTTATCAACTAGAGAGAACCATTACAGCATAGAGGCCAACAGCCTCTAACAGATAGTATCATCGACTCAATAGACAGGAATTCACGCTAACTCTGGGAGACAGTGAAGGACAGGACTGGCATGCTGCAGTCCATGGGGTCACAGAGAGTCAGACACAACCTAGTGACTCAACAACAACTTGTAAACTGCAGAAACACGGCCTGGACTCTTGCCTCCACTGTTGACTAGCCTGGTGAAACTGGGCAAGTACTTAGCCTCTGTTTGCCTCAGTTTCCTCATCTGCAAAATGGGAATACTCCTACCATTTATCTCATGGGCTTGTTACAAGGAATAAATGAATTTATGTCCTTAGAATAATGCCAGATACACAATAAATGTTTGCTATTGTTCTTGTTGGGACAAATATTAACATTTATTTCATGCCTAGGACTATCTTAATGCTGGGAATGGTGATAATCAAGACAGATAAAGTTTCCACTCCAACAGAGATTACTTTCTAGTGGGGGGGAGAACAAATGAAAATAATGACCAAATTGTAAATTTCATTTTCTTTTAAGGAGATTTTATGTGGTTTCCTACAATGACTTATCATTAAACTGATTAAAGTATGTATATCCATTCACTTATGAATTCAACTCCAGGGATTTATTCTTGGGCAAATATTGAACCAAGGGCACAAATATATTTATAAGGATATTTACTAGCATTGTTTATAATAACAGATAACTGGATGTTTATAATAGCAAAGAACAGGAATCAATTTAAATGTCCATCAATAGGACATTGGTAAAATTTGAGGGGTGGGTTGTAACATCCCTTTAAAAAGGACAGATGAGTCTATTTTTTACAGGCAAGGTCACATTCTATGACACTGTTTTCTTTCTACATAATAAAAAAATGTTTAAGCAATCTCAAACTTACAGAAATGTTGCAAATACAGTACAAAAGCTTTTTTTTCTTTAACCATTTGGGAGTAATCAATTGCTAACCTGAGGCCTCATCACTCCTGAATTCTTTAGTGTCTACGTTTCCTAAAGTACATCCTCTGTATAATCATCAAAATATTCACAGTGACATATTACTATCATCTATTCCTCTATCTCCAAACTTTGTCAACTGTCCCAATAATGGGCTTCCCTGGTGGCTCAGACGGTAAAGCGTCTGCCTGCAATGTGGGAAACTCGGGTTTGATTCCTGGGTCAGGAAGGTCCCCTGGAGAAGGAAATGGCAATCCACTCTAGCACTCTTGCCTGGAAAGTCCCATGGACGGAGGAGCCTGATAGGCTACAGTCCATGGGGTCGCAAAGAGTCGGACACGACTGAGCGACTTCACTTTCACCTTCATAGGGAAATAATCAAGTTCAGAATCAAGCATTGCATGTATGTTGTCAAGTCTTTATACAGTCTCCTTCACTCCAGCACAGTTTCTGTCTTTAACTTTTGTGTGTGTGACTCAAGATCGCAGGGTAGTCATTTTGCAAAAGGTCTCTCAATTAGTGTTTGTTTTCTGCTTATTAGGACTAGATTCAGGTTGTGCATCTCTGGCAGGAATATCACGGAAGTGACGCTATACTCTTCTCACTGCATCTATATTAGTTGCTCATTGTGGCATATCAAATTATTCCAAACCTTAATCGTTGAAAACAATTAACATTCTTTTGCAAAGTTTCTGTGCATTGGGTGAAGAAGTAGCTTAGCTGGGTAATTCTCTCATGAGTATGCAAGCAAGATGTTAGCACAGTCTGCAGTCATCTGAAGGCTTGAGTGGGGCTGGAGGGGATTTGCTTGCATGATGGTAAAAACAACATCTCCTCACCATGTGGCCCTCTCTCTAGGACTACTAGACTGCCTTTACAATGACTTCTCCCAAAGTAAGCAACACCTTTTGAGACTTAGCATCAGAAGGCACATACCACCACTTCTGTAATATGTATCCATTCTACAAGTCAGCCAACCTCAGTGTGGACAAAGACTACTCCAGGGCATGAATACTAGGAGATGAGCATCTTATTATGTGGCTTGCAATTTTGGTTTGTCCCATTACTGATCATGTTAACTTTGATCATATAATTAAGGTGATGGCTTCCAGGCTTTTCCACTATCAAGTTACCATTTTTCCCTTTTGAATTAATACTTTTTGATGGAGAGGTTATTTTTTGACTTACAAATATTCCATTTCTCATCAGACTTTCATTATATTCATTTATTTGTTACATCATAATGGACACAAAGTTTCCTATTTTATTCAATGGGTTTTAATCTTTTACTAACTTTATTTACATCACTTACTTTGATGCCTGAATTACCTCAGTTGTGACCCCTTTAGGCTAGCTCCTTGTGTTTTTCATTCCACTTGGCCTTTGCTGATACTTTACACTGGACTGCCTACACACATGGGTGCCCTCCTCAGCCTGTTGGGCCATGGCACTCCAACCAGGCCATCAGCCCCAACACACTGATTTCCCCTCCTTACTTCAGGTGAACTCTATACCTCATGCCAGGTCACCTGTCCTGAATGCCCACTTTGCCTGCCCCATGTAACAGCTGTAGGACTGAATTTTTCAGGTAAAATATTACCTTTAAAAAATCTAATTATAGAACAGTATACACATGTATTTAAAATGCTGAAGTAGACTTAAAGAGGGGGAAGGGATAGTTAGGGAGTCTGGGATGGACATGTACGCATCACTATCTAAAATGGATAACCCACAAGGGCCTACAGTATAGCACATGGAACTCTGCTCAGTGCTACCTGGCAGCCTGGGTAGGAGGGGACTTGGGGGAAATGGATACATGCATATGTATGGCTCAGTCCCTTCACTGCTCACCTGAAACCATCACAACATTGTTAATCAGTTATACCCCAATACAAAACAAAAAGTTTAAAATAAAATTCGGAAGTCATATATCTCAATTAGATTTCTGATGGTTTTCAATCATAGTTTTTTAACCAGACTTTAAAAAAACAAACAAAAAAAAAGGCAAGGAGGGGTTGTTCACTACCCATTTATATGCTTTTTCATTATTTTAACTTTCACAAGATTATATCATTTTTGTAACCGGAAGAAAATAGGGATATTTATATACATACAAATTTATATTTAAAATATTGAATGCAATTCTACAGATTTCAATTTATGTGTCAATTGCTGAATTTAGGCCATATTTTGAAATACAACTAGCACTCCTTCTGCTTGGCAAGAACTTTACAAACTAAATTTTATGGTAGTTACAGCTGTAATGTAGTTTCTCAGGCTCAGCATTAGCAACATTTCAGAATGAATAACTGTTTGTGGCAGGGGACTGTCGTGTGCATCCTGAGACATTTAGCAGCATTTCAGGACTCTACCCACTAGATTCCAGTTGCACTTCCTGCAGTACTGACAACCAAAAATGTCTCCAGACATTGCCAACTGTCTTCTGGAAGGTCAAATCAAAAATCACCCTGGTTGAAAACCACTGCTATAAAATGGTTCATTAAGATAAAGCTTAATTTTAAATAAAATGATATAATTACACCTGAATCATTGTAAATCAACTGCTGCTGCTACTGCTAAGTCGCTTCAGTCGTGTCCAACTCTATGTGACCCCAGAGACGGCAGCCCACCAGGCTCCCCCGTCCTTGGGATTCCCCAGGCAAGAACACTGGAGTGGGTGGCCATTTCCTTCTCCAATGCATGAAAGTGAAAAGTGAAAGTGAAGTCGTTTAGTCGTGTCTGACTCTTCGCGACCCCATGAACTGCAGCCTACCAGGTTCCTCCATCCATGGGATTTTCCAGGCAAGAGTGGGTTGCCATTGGCTTCTCCAACTACACCCCAGTTTTTTTTAAGTGATACATTTCCTTTCATACAATAATTTTGAAAAGAATAATCATAACAGAAAGTAACATTTATTGGTTACACACTAGGCATTGACCTTATGTATATTATCTCAATGAATTCTTATAACTTTTAAGTACCAATTATTATTCCCATTTTATAGATAAGAGATCTAAAGCTTTAAGAAAATTAATTAACTTGCTCTGGTTACACTGCAGTAGAACAAGGATTCAAATCCTGGCTGGCAGACTCCAGAATCTATCTTCTTAACTCACATATTTTTTAAAAAATTGATTGATTGATTTTAATTGGAGGCTAATTACTTTACAATATTGTAATATTGTGGTGGTTTCTGCCATACATCGACATGAATCAGCCACAGGTGCACGTGACCCCATCCTGAAAGCCCCTCCCACCTCCCTCCCACCCCATCCCTCTGGGTTGTCCCAGAGCACCGGCCTTGGGTGCCCTGCTTCATGCATTGAACTTGCACTGCTCATCTACTTCATATATGGTAATATATATGTTTCAATGCTATTTTCTCAAATCATCCCACCCTCACCTTCTCTTAGAGAGTCCAAAAGTCTGTTCTTTACATCTGTGTCTCTGTCACTGTCTCGCATACAGGGTCGTCATTACCGTCTTTCTAAATTCCATATCTATGCATTAATATACTGTATTGGTGTTTTTCTTTCTGACTTACTTCACTCCGTATAATAGGCTCCAGTTTCATCCACTTCATTAGAACTGACTCAAATGCATTTTTCTTTAATAGCTGAGTAATATTCCATTGTGTATGTGTACCACAGCTTTCTTATCCATTCATCTGCTGATGGACATCTAGGCTGCTTCCGTGTCCTGCCTATTATAAACAGTGCTGCGATGAACATTGGGGTACACATGTCTCTTTCAATTCTGGTTTCCTCAGTGTGTATGCCCAGCAGTGGGATTGCTGGGTCATAAGGCAGTTCTATTTCCAGTTTTTTAAGGAATCTCCACACTGTTCTCCATAGTGGCTATACTAGTTTGCATTCCCACCAACAGTGTAAGAGGGTTCCCTTTTCTCTGCACTCTCTCCAGCATTTACTGTTTGTAGACTTTTTGATAGCAGGCATTCTGACTGGCATGAGACAGTACATCATTGTGGCTTTGACTTGTATTTCTCTGATAACAAGTGATGTTAAGCATCTTTTCATGTGTTTATTAGCCATCTGTTTGTCTTCTTTGGAGAAATGTCTGTTTAGTTCTTTGGCCCACTTTTTGATTGGTCTGTTCATTTTTCTGGTATGGAGTTGCATGAACTACTTATATATTTTAGAGATCAATTGTCAGTTGTTTCATTTGCTATTATTTTCTCCCATTCTGAAGGTTGCCTTTTGACTTTGCTTATAGTTTCCTTCATTATGCAAAAGCTTCTTAAGTTTAATCAGGTCCCATTTGTTTATTTTTGTTTTTATTTCCATGACTCTGGGAGGTGGGTCATAGAGGATCTTGCTGTGATTTATGTCAGAGTTAACTCATATTCTTTAACATAAAACTAACTCTCCACATTCCTAGAGGATGCTTTCTTCAAGTACAGCAGAAAGGACATCCTCTGAATATCATTTTATGTGACATCACAATAATAATAATGATTATCGAGCCATTACTATATGCCAGGCACTGTACTAATAAGCACTATATAAAGATGAGCTTATCTGAACCTGACAGAAGCTCTGTTAAATCTGTACCATTATCATTCCCATTTTGCTACAGTGAAAACTAGAGATGGAGAGAACTGGTAAACTTGTCCAGGGTACACAGCCAAAATATAACCCACAGGCAATCTGACGCCACAGTTGCAGCCATTCAGCTATAAATGTTACCTAGCCTTTTTTTTTTTTTTTAAATAATTCAGATGTTAGGAAGCAGGAACATTTCCTCTACAACTTTACAAACATACTTCATTTAGCTAACTCAGAAAGGACAAACAGATCTATGTCAAGGGTCCAAATCTGGTGCCCAAAGAGGTTTTGTTTGGCTTGAGCGAATTTTTCCTAACTCTTCCCCTGAATTTGAATTCTGAGTAAACATTTCAGAATGAAAAGATTCCACATAAAGTGTGTCTCTTGAAGAGCTGTAAAATCCGGCATCCCTGGACCCGCGCTCCCACATGGGAACAGTTAGCTGAATCTAGCGTCTTCCCTTCCCGGCAGGGTCGATCTGAGTCTCCTTCTCCACGGTCCCCACGGCGCCCTCTTTAGTCTCAGATCCTAAGGCCAAGAGTAGCTGTTTTAACTGCCACTCAACCCTGAGGTGCAATCTTGTTGCCTGTCCATTTGTTTTTTTTTTGTTTTTTTTTTACACCTGGCCAATTTTTCTCATTAACATTACTAACTACCCTAGAGTCATCTGTGTTGTTACCCAGAGGTATACCCTTTCTTCACGTAAGAAAATCAACTTCACCCTCACATAAGATAGCGTAACACTTGCCACACTTAGATATACCAAGTTACTGCTTCTTTTCTTTCTTCCTTTCTTATTGCTTTCCTTTTCCTTCTTCTTTTTTTAATTGTCTTTTTCCTTCTTTGTTAAGATTCTCTTCATTTTTCTTTTTAAGGCCCTCTTGGCAAGCCCCTCCAGGATTCTTGCCTGGAGAATCCCATGGACAGAGGAGCCTGGCGGGCTGCAGTCCATGGGGTCACAGAGTCAGACAGGACTTAGCAACTAAATAGCACCAGCTTCATTAACAAGGCACATGAAACTAAATGGCATTCTCCGCCTGTGGGTTTGTTTGGAATTCATCTCTTCTAAGATATGAGCCAATTTGAAGTATCCTTCTCCAGCAAGTCAAAATTGGCTGGGTACCTATTACAATATATATGTTAAACAAGCTCAAGGGTCCCATTCAGCATATGATTCTACTGCAATAAGAACTTGCCAACAGCAACAAATTCTATTTATTTATTTATTTCTTGGTTGCCATGATCTGTACCAGATGCCCTCTAAATATGTCCATTAGTCATCCAATTGCTCAGGCCTGTAAATATTTCCGTGGGGGAAAAAACAAGAGACATTATTCTTAATTAAGTTTCTCAGCTTTGACTAATTCAAGTGTTACTTCATAGCACATGTATCTAAATTCAGACTGGCATATTTTAATGTAAGAGAAAACAGATCCCTGTGTTCCCAGAAGCCCGCATCCTCTCGTTCTAAGGATGCACTTTGGAAGTTTTCAAGAGACTATCACGCAGCACAGGAGAGCATAACCCACGATCTCAGAGTGGTAGAGGGGCTCCTTTCACGAGGCTCCTTTGCCCACCAGATATCTTATTTATTTATAAGCTCAGAACGCAACAAAGAAGTCAGCGTAAGAAGCAGAGCACAAAACATTTCCTTAAACATTCCTGTTCGGCTGGGGAGACCGGGAACCTGGTCCTGCAGTCACTGAGCAAGGTGGGGATTTCTGTCCTAACTCACAGCAAGAGACGAGGGCCTGGACTTATTGGCTGTCTCCATAACATGCCAATTCAAAACCTAATAAACCCTCCTCTTCAGTGAAGGTTTTAAGGAACTAGTTTGAAATATCCAAGACATTACCAGATTTCAAAAGTCGGTTTTTTTTTTTTTTTCCTTCCAGTAAAGTATGAATCATTGGCCAATGTAAAAATTGAAAGATCTTTCCGTTACTTTGTTAATGCTTCCTTTGTGGGCCTTTGCATTATTATTTTCTCCTGTTTTTAAGAGGAAGTTGCTATAGAATGAAGGGTGGGAGGGTGTAACATTTAAGTGCAAATATTCAGTGCCAGGCACTGGGCTTAGAGGGATGTGGTCAGAAGGTACAGAGCAGCCTTTCCTTCGGTTTTTCTTGCAACTAATCAACATAAATTTTAAAAATGAGATGTCCTCTTTTTGTAGGGAGTTTTTTTCCTGTTTATGCCTCCATGTCCTTAGCCACAGTTTTTCCTGCAGCATTTCAATACGTATTTTGCTAAATGCCTCCCTATGACTTCAGAGGCAAGGGTTATTAACTGCACATGAACCTGGCACAGATCCAAAACATGCAGTTACAAAATCCGTATTCTCGTTCTTGATAAGTAAAAAAGCTACAGGAAATGTCTACGTTTTCATTCAAAAACAACACTTAACTTTATCTTTTGCTTCTTGTGCTATTTACACAGAAGAATTTTTTCTCCCATAGCAGAGTCAAATTTTCAAATGATTCTTATGTTTTCCACTTCAAATGTTCAAATCCTTACAATAAATTACCTCTTGCTATTATAAAAGTTTTGTTATTTGCCTTTAAGCCTCTCAGCTATACAATTATAATACTTAAAGTGGAATCTATAATCATATAATACTATTTTATAATCAAAAACCTTACAGGAATTTTTCTTAAAGATCATGAAAGAATGTCAAAACCTTCTCTCATTTATATAATTCTGCTCAGTTGAGCTTATAGTAATCTAGAGGGGTTCTATAAAATATACATTATATATTGCCCCCTCAATCCATCTCAACTATATAATTTGAAAGCCATTAACAAAAGAAACACAATTGCTTAAAAACATTTTAATGTCTTTTATTTTGGGGTACAGAAGCCACAATAAAATAAAGCTTAATCATAAGACTATTTGAATTTCTAAATATGAAATTCACCATTGAAAGAAGTATGATGTACTGAAGTAGCTTATATTCAGATATTTTCATTTTTCATCTGTAATAATAACAGTTTTCTTTGATCAGTGTCCCCAAACTCCCCATGAACTATCAATGCCGAGCTTCATAATTTTCTTCTGGCTGAAAAGGATCAAAGCATTCTTATGTTTGCTAGAAGTCTTTGATACTGCTGCACAAACAGGTGGTGAATTTATTTCACTGCTATTAAACTGTTTCTTGCTGTCTTGAGGTTAGAAAGAAGTGGTTTATTTTAACAAGGTGCTTATAGACTAGCTTGCTCTTCCTCAGTTTTTAATCTTCTCTACAAGGTTTCCCACAGTGATTTGCACTACACCCTGGAAATGAAATAAGAGCTGAAAAAAAGATGAGGCCCTGATCCTCTGGGCATGAGAGACACACTGGGTGCCATCCCAGGGGTATCACTCTAAGGAAATGAGGCCCAAGCAAGCCCAGTTGATCTTATTTGCCTCTGTCTCCATTACTGAAATTATATGCCCTAACCTTGCTTTATATCATAACAAAAAGTTGAATTTTTAGTAACAATTATCATTGAAGAGTTAAGGAAAACAAGAAAAAAAAAAAAAAAGAATGCATGCTCAGTCATGCCCAACTCCTTGCAACTCTATTGACTGTAGCCCCTGATTCTTTGTCCATGTAATTTTCCAGGCAAAAATACTGGCTACCGCTGCTGCTAAGTCCCTTCAGTCGTGTCCGACTGTGCCACCCCATAGACAGCAGCCCAGCAGGCTCCGCCGTCCCTGGGATTCTCCAGGCAAGAACACTGGAGTGGGCTGCCATTTCCTTTTGCAAGGCATCTTCTTGATCCAGGGATCAAACCTGCATCTCTTGCAGTAGAAGGCAGATTCGGTGCCCCTGGGCCAGAGAAAAGGAGCAGCAGCAACAACAACAAACAGGGCTAAAAGCCCCAAATGTACTTTTTCTAATACTGAAAGTAAGAGCAAAAACAGAAACTCTGTCATTCAGCAAAAACAGAACTAAACTCTTAACCTAAATCATTGGAAATGCATACCACTAATCAGGAATAACAATTTATATTTCAAGGGAATTACCACTGTTACGTCAAGATTATTAGGAAATATTTACTGAATGCTGGCACTGACGGGTGTTTTATGTCACGGCTTCAGTTTGTGTGGCAGGACTTAACGAAACTACACAGAGGCAGATCTGTAGAACCAACAGCCCAAAGGAACCAGGCAGTGGAGGTAAATAACAGGCTATTTATATTCCAGAAGCAGCTAGACATTTTCTGAGAACAAACAAATATAAAATGGCAGACCCAACTTGGTGCCTGGGACTTAAATGAGACAAACAGATTGTTATTAGCATTGACAAGAAATTTAACTTATTGCTGCTAAAGCATTTTAAAGATGAAATATGCTATATGACTACTTAATATTACACAAGTACTAACTGCTAAATGAGTAATCAATTTTATTGCTATTTACTTGATTCGGCTGAATTTAATATTTATTTCTAAATAGAAATTATGTGAATTACCTTATTGAAAGGTGATTCTTTTGAAATGCAATTTGTTTAGCTTTTGAAATGGAATTTTTAAGTCAGTATATATGCATTAATTTTTAAAATTTTTCTTTCACATTTTGACAACTTTCTATTATCATAAGATTGCATCTTTCAAACAGTGAAGAAGTCATAAAGATACAAAAACTTGGATCATGATATAAGAATTTCATGACAACATGCAAAATTCTGTGGATAAAACAAACAATGTACTTCCAGTCCAGTAATTCTACCAAACGACTGTTGCCTCTTTTGAAGTGACATATTCCTAAAGATTTGGTAAAAAATAGGAAAAAAAATGGGACCATAAGCCTTCAAATATACTATTTATAAAAGTACAAAGGTGTAGATTTAGTAGTGATCATATTCATTGTTACTTAAACATATATCAAGGTCATCACTAAACCTTCTAAAATTCCTTTGATAAAATAAAATTATAAAACCATCAGTGGACCCCAAAACCAGTCTGGAAGTATTTCAAAACATCCTTAAGGAACCTGACCATTTTGTCTTTCAAAATGATTGGGGGAAATTTATGTCTCTATCAACGCATTCAAAAGTAATGGCCCTTGCTTGACTGGCTGGTCGTTTTCAGTATCATAATGGTTGAAACACAAGCACTCGGTTGATTCAGGGATGGATACCAACCGGGAAGGCAGCTTCTAGACCGGTCACCCTGGCTCACATCTAGCAAAATACTGGACTAATTACTGCTCTTTTGGCATGGTGGATGTTGTATTTTATTTCACGATTTCTTCATCTATGATAAAAGAAAAGTTGAATGGCAGGGGTGAAAGAATGATATTGTTAAATACAAGTGAAGTGAAGAAGTGTTAGTAGCTCAGTCATATCTGACTCTGAATCCAAGGACTGTAATCTGCCAGGCTCCTCTGTCCCTGGGGTTCTCCAGGCAAGAACACTGGAGTGGGTTGCCATTTCCTTCTCCAGGGGATCTTCCCCACTAAGGGACTGAACCCAGGTCTCCTGCATCGCAGGTGGATTCTTTACCATCTGAGCCACCAATATAATAGAAAAATATGCTTTAAATTCTTTGATCAATAAAGGTAAAAAAAAATAAAAAAACTTTTTCCTCCATTAATAATGGTAGAGTACTCACATATGCTCTTTGTTTTGAATAAGACCATAGAGTTGTTTTAAGATATTTAAAAAACATACTTTTAACTGTTTCATTCTGATTTAGACTTTAAGATGGTCTATTTTTATTTCTGAAACTTTGTAATTATATCTTCTTTTAATAAAATATCAGAAAAAATTGTTTGCTATCAACTTTTATCCGTAAGTTTTATCTTAACCGAATGTCAAGAAGGATTGGATATATGTGTAAGTATGGCGGGTTCACCTCGCTGTATAGTAGAAACTAACATTGTAAATCAACTGTACTTCAATAAAAATTTTTAAAAAACAAGAAAAAATAAATAAAATAAAATCAGAAAAACAAGTGGACTAAGTAGTATTAATTTGCCTAAAAGAGAATAAAACTGTGATAAATCCTCCCTTTCATTTTGATATTTAGAACATTACCATTGGTATTGCATTGTAATGAAATAAAGGTTCATTAAGGCAGCCTTTGTTATGTAAAAACAGAACACACTAGAGGGGAAATTCTTTTCTGAGTTACAATTATCCTCCAAGGATATAGCAAATGAGATATCATTAAAATATTTAAGTTTAATTACGCAATGTGTTCTAATACATAATCAAAATACATATGCACACAACCTAAGCATTTTACTCACTCCTGAAACCTTCTGAATTTTCCTCCTAGTGAGAAACTGAGCCTTAAGAAAATGACAGAAAAATTCTAAGGAGAGGAAATCACAGTTTTATGCACAGAAAGTAGTATTTCCTAAACTAACTGGAGAGAGCATCTGATTACTGGGAATTAATTCTCCCAACACATTGATTCAATTTCTCTCAGTCCTACATTCCAACTGCTCCACACCAATGCAGTCAGTACATTATTCTGCTTTTTGCTTTCCCCAAATGAAATCAAGTATTTTGAGCTTTCTGTCCCCTCACATTTTCCCCACAAACTAATTTATTTGAATCTGAGAACTAATGGTATTCAATGGTTACTCTTGCTTTTCTTTCTACCCATACATTTTCTCTATTCTTCGTATCAAAATCTTGCATGAGTACGATTCATGTAGGGCACGGTATCTGTTGTGAAAGAAACACAGCTCACTTGCCCAAGCTGGGTAGTACAGAAGTACTGTGCACTCAATGGCCCTGTGTCTTCCTTTAGCCAACGAAAGAACAGAAGTGAGTTATGTCAATCAATCCAAACTGACATTTCGAAAGCCATTTGCTAATTCAACCACACTATTTCCCTATTTTCCTTCTATGTTACCCTTATGCCTTCTATTCAGTGACCTGTAAAGTTTGGAGAGACTATTTCCATCCATCTGAATCCAGACACTCCGTGAAGAAGGCAGAAGGCAAAAGAAGGAAGTCCCCTTCATAGGGACTTGAGTTTCGAAGCTCAAGCTCATCTTTTTTGCCCAAAGATGTATATGAAAAGACAATGTTAAAGCAGAAGAATCATATAACTCTCATGGGCAAATTTAGTTACTTCCCAGCTACCCAGCAGGATGGGGGGCAATGAAGAAATTTATGAGTTACAGAGAACAAAGGTTGTGAATTTCAACATACACTCCAGTCTACTTCTACTCAAGGTGTTATGTTCATTTCCACTTAGGTAAAAGCTCTTTTTTACTTTTTATTCATATCCAGGGCTTCCCTGGTGGTCCAGTGGTTAAGAATCCACCTCTAATGCAGAGGACACAGGTTCAATCCCTGGTGCAGGAAGATCCCACATGCCAAGAGACATCTAAGCCCCTGCACACAACTGCTGAAGCCTGGGTGCACCAGAGGCTGGGCTCCACAGGAAGAGAAGTCACTACGAGAAGTCTGTGCACCGCAACCAGGGAATGGCCTGTGTACAGCAACAGAGACTCAGCACAGGCAAAAATACATAAGGGAAAATCTTAAAAGAAATCAGCTAGACTGAAGCATCATCCTACCCGTTTCAACATGACATAATGTACATTAAGGAAATGAATGTGAACAAGGGATACGAAGAAATACATCACGCAGTTCTCCAGGGTCTCACGGTAAAGTTTAAGAAAAATTTTATATACCAAACTGGGATATACATCAAGTTTTAGAAAAAATATAAACTTTTTAAGGAGAAATTTCAAATCAAAGTAGTATGCACACACAGTTAAGAGTCAAATGGTACTAAAAACCTGCAATATAACAGCAATCTTCGGCCCAACCACCACAAGTCCTACTCATCAGCTATAACACTTTGGGACTCTTTTAGCAGACTATTCTGGTATTTATCTTCATTTTTCCAAATGTGCTGATGTTCTTCTTTACCAATTCACAGAGACATCTATTCGTTATCTATTGACTTTCTACTTTCGGAGATATGGATTGAAGGGGATATTATAGCCCCCTTCTCATTCCATACATANAGCCCCCTTCTCATTCCACACATATCATGATTTTTGGTAAAATCAATATTTAAATTGCTAAAGCTATATAAACACTCTCCTCCACTGAACCAAGTAACTATTTTATGATTGTTAACTTTCTTGTATATCTTTTTATTTTTATGCAGTGCAGGAACTACAGCATGGTTAGAATATCTTTATTTTAGCTTCATCCTTCATTGTGTTTGGCTGAATATAGATTTACAAGATGAAAATTATTTTTTCTAAAAATTTAAAAGATATTACTTCTCTATCTTCTTTCTTATAATCTTATTATTGAGAAACCAGGTACCATTCTGATCTTTCATACTTTATTAACATTAATAATCTCTCTAAATAACTTCCCCGTCTGGGAGCTTTAAAATTTTTCTCTTTACCTTTCTGTTCTGAAATGTTATTGACGTTCCTTAGTATAATGAGTCTTTTTTTCATTCATTTTCCTGGGTGCTCCTCATTCATCTTGCTAGGTCATTTTAACCTGAAGATTTATGAACTACTCTAATGATACATAATCTTAAATATTCTTTGATCGTCTCTTTTCTTCAATTATCTGATTTCTATATCTCTCTCTTTTTTTTTTTTTTTTTGGAATTCGTCTATTTGGATATTGGACCTGATGGAACACCCCTCAAATTTTCCTACCATTTCCTTTCTATTGTCTGTTTTGTCCTTCTTAGAGATTTCCTCAATTTTCAATTTCTCCTACTGTCTAGTTTTAGCTTTTTCTACTTTCTATTCCTTTCTACACTGTTCCAGCTGACTTCCTTTTATTCCTTTTCTTTAAAATTCTCCCCTTCCAGTAAAACATGTCCCTAACTCCCCATCAACCCTGGGGGTTTCAATTTTCTAGAGCAGAGTCAGCCATCTTCTGGGAGAATGAAATACATTGTGAATGTTCTGGAAGCAAGGCAGGGAGAGGAGCCTGGAGCAAACTCTCATATCAAAGCCCTGATTTTAGCCCCACGTGCTATCCCTGCTCTCCATGGCACTGGAATCACTAAGGCTTGAGCCCTTCATGTGGTGGCTGAAGTTGATCAGCTTGCTCCTCACAGGTCTTGCCTCTCCAGGGCACTTAAATGAAACAGCTTCTCTTATACTAAGCTTGTTATCAATCCTCGCCTCTCCGCTTTCCCAAAATGTATTAATCTCTCACTCGCTGTGGAGTCTCTCCCTTCCCTTTATCTTCCCAGGGGTATATAACTTTTAAAACTCTTTTACCATCCTTTTGGGAGGGATTTGGGAAGGCCAAGAAGATGAAAAATCATGTTCTCGACCTGCTGTGTTGAAACTGAAGTCCCAGAAATACAATTTCAAAGTAGATTACGTGGAGATTATCTAGTTCAGTTTCCTCATTTCACAGCCGAGGAAAGAAATGAAGCCAGGTTAAATGCTTTGCTCAAGAGATCCTTCTCCAAATTCAGAGCAGAACCAGGGGTAACACATCTCCCGCCCAGTCAGGTGTTTCTTTGACTCCCAACATGATGTCTTTTAAGATTTTTTTTTAATGTGGGCCATTTTAAAAGGCTTTATTGAATTTGTTACCATATTTTTTATGTTTTTTTTTTGTTGGCTGCGAGACATATGAGATCATCGCTCCAGGGTCAGGGATTGAACTAACACCCCCTGCATTGAAAGGTGAAGTCCTAACCACTGGAAATGCCAGGGACGTCCCCTCAACATAACCTCTTTCTGAGAAAAGCATTTTGTTGGCGTCCTGGATAAGAGTCTAGAAATACACCACTGAGCCATCCACGAATAACATAGTTGAAGAGGAAATCATAACCAAAGGCACACACACTGAAGGCTGTGTGTCGGAAGTAATAAGCAGCAAGTGCTGAGAGAAGGAGAGGTCGCTGAAGGTTGGGATGACTTCACAAGGCACCACGAGCAGCTGAGACTTGTATGTGATCTTGTGGCCGGAGCCCGAGATAAGGGGTGATGAAGGGCAGTGAAGGCACAGGACCTTTGCTGGGAACCGTGAGGCACTGGTCCCTCAGAGACCTTTCCCAGGGCTGCTCTGATGAAAGGCAGAAACCGCCTCTGCGACGAGTTCCTCTCCCACCCGGTCTTCTGACAAGAGCCCAGACACACAGCCCACCAGAATCAGTGCCCGCTCTTCCGGATTCTGCCATCCGTGCAAGCCAGTAAAATACGCTGACTCTCACTCTCTGAAGTTTGTATTGTAGAATCAATGGATAGGTATTTTTTTGTTTGTTTTTTTATTACAGCCATATTATCTGATGGCCATTTTCAGACTATACAACTTGAAATTTATGACTCAGCTTCAATATTTCTAGGGAGGACACTGTGTTTAAGAACTCAGGAATTAGAGGTCAAAAATAGGACTAGGGGAGGTAGAATTTTAAAAATTCAACTGAAAGGCACCAGAACATCCACAATTTGGGTACTTTTCTTTCATGTCATCCGCCAAAAGAAAGCAGAAGGCAGGAAGGAATACTTTTTAATATCAAATAAAGGCTTAAAATAATGTTTTCAATACTCATCTTTCTTAGGAAAACAACTAAATGTTTAACAATAAATAGTATGACAGTGGTAAAAAGCAGCACCACGTATTTTTGTTGGTGGTGTTTCAGGGCAGCTTTTGTAGGTAAAGTATCAGTAAAGCGCCACTGCTTCTGACCTTGCCATATACACTATTGCTTTCAATGGAAAAGGGCTAGTTTCTGTTTAATTGTGTCAACCTAAGTCCATTCTGAAGGAGATCAGCCCTGGGATTTATTTGGAAGGAATGATGCTGAAGCTGAAACTCCAGTACTTTGGCCACCTCATGCAAAGAGTTGACTCATTGGAAAAGACTCTGATGCTGGGAGGGATTGGGGGCAGGAGGAGAAGGGGACGACAGAGGATGAGATGGCTGGGTGGCATCACTGACTTGATGGACGTGAGTCTGAGTGAACTCTGGGAGTTGGTGATGGACAAGGAGGCCTGGCGTGCTGCAATTCATGGGGTTGCAAAGAGTCGGACACAACTGACTGACTGAACTGAACTGGACTGAAGTATAAAGGTGTAACTGGATATTTGAAAATAGAACAATGCTTTCGATTAGTGAGGCATAAACAAAAAACATTTAATCTTTGGTAAAATATTTCCATACACCCCCTTTTAGATTTTTGCTTATCTAAATCCAGTGAACTTGTAGGACTGTTTAGAGATTTAAATATGTGTACCTTAACTAATTGTTCAGAATTGCAATGGGAATCCCTGTTACCTAGAATACAATTAGACTATATTTTGATGAAACTATAATTTAATTGAGAGGAGGAAAGTGGTAGATTTTTCACATCCCTTTAGCTTTAGTAACAGCAGTAGACCTGAGCATCCCATAACTGTGGATTCAACTAGTGGTCAAGAAACATTCTTCAGGGTGGGGAGGTCCTAAGATGGTGGAGGAATAGGATGGGGTGACCACTTTCTCCCCCACAAATTCAGCAAAAGAACATTTAAACGTTGAGTAAATTCCACAAAACAACTTCTGAATGCCAGCAGAGGACATCAGGCACCCAGAAAAGTAGCCCCTTGTCTTTGAAAGGAGATAGGAAAAAATATAAAAGACAAAAAAAGAGACAAAAGAGGTAGGGATGGAGCTCCAACCTGGGAAGGGAGTCTTAAAAAGAGAGAAGTTTCCAAACACCAGGAAACACTCTCACTGCCGAGTCTGTGGCGAGCCTTGGAGGCAACATAACAGGGAGGAAAAATAAATAAATAATTAAACCCCATAGATTATGAGCCCAACAGTAATTCCCCCAGCAGAGAAGCAGCACAGACGCCTGCGCCCGCCACTAGCAAGAGGGGACTGGGCAGGGGGGCGCCGGCTGCATTGCTTAGAGTAAGGACCAGGCCTGAATGCCCCGAGGACAATCTGAGCGATCTAACTTGGGCTAGCAAACCAGACTGTGGGATAGCCACTGCGCAAAAAGCCCTAAGACACCTCCAGGCCCGCTCACAGAACAAAGGACTGAACAGAACTAGCCGGCTGCAGACCATCCCCCTCCGGTGACAGAAAGCCAGAGCCGGAAGGGGGCAATCACAGCCCCAGAGAGACATTATCTACCAAACTGCAAGCAGGCTTCTTTGCTAACTAAGACTTCTGGGGTTCTGGATGGTCAACATCCGCCTGAGAAGGCGCGCCGGTTGTACACCCAGAAAACCGAGTGGCAGGGACCGGGGAGGCGATAAGTTCTTGCCAAACATCTCATCACCTGAGCTGCTCGGACCTGGGAAGGGCACAAAACGCAGGCCTAACCGAGTCTGCACCTCTGAGGACTACCCGAGTGCCTGAACCTGAGCGGCTTAGACCTGGGAGGTGCATGCAGCCCAGGGCCGGCCTCGGACGGTTCCCGGCGGAGCAACCTAGAGCCTGAGCAGTGTGGGCAGGGAGGGCACACGCGCCGTGAGCAGGAGCAAGCCCAGTGTGGCTGAGGCACTACAAGCACATGCCAGTGTTATTTGTTGGCAGCATCCCTCCCTCCCCGCAGTGCAACTGAACAAGTGGGCCTAAAAAAAGTGTCCACCACTGACCCCTTTGTGTGTCAGGGTGGAAATCAGACACTGAAGAGACCAGCAAACAGAAGCTAAAACAGAGGGAACCACCTTGGAAGTGACAGGTGCAATAGATTAAAACCCTGTCATTAGTACCGACTACATAGGAAGGGGCCTATAGATCTTGAGAAATATAACCAGGACCAAGGATCTAGCCGAAAACAAACTGACCCCACAATACCCACAACAATACCAAAGTCCTAGATATATTTTTACTATTTTTACAATCATTCTTTTTTTCTAAAAATTTTTAAAAAATTTTAAGTCCTCTATTACTCCTTTAATTTTCACTTTTATAACCTACTATTACTTTGCAAAAACAAGAAAAAGACCCTATTTTTTAAAAGCAAGAATATACAATGGAGAAAAGACAATCTCTTTAACAAGTGGTACTGGGAAAACTGGTCAATCACTTGTAAAAGAATGAAACTAGATCACTTTCTAACACCATACACAAAAATAAACTCAAAATGGATTAAAGATCTAAGCATAAGACCAGAAACTATAAAGTTCCTAAAGGAGAACATAGGCAAAACACTCTCTGACATACATCACAGCAGGATCCTCTATGACCTACCTCCCAGAATATTGGAAATAAAAGCAAAAATAAACAAATGGGACCTAATTAAACTTAAAAGCTTCTGCACAACAAAGGAAACTATAAGCAAGGTGAAAAGACCGCCTTCACAATGGGAGAAAATAATAGCAAATGAAGCAACTGGAAAACAACTAATCTCAAAAATATACAAGCAACTCCTGCAGCTCAATTCCAGAAAAATAAATGACCCAATCAAAAAATGGGCCAAAGAACTAAATAGACATTTCTCCAAAGAAGACAAACAGATGGCTAACAAACACATGAAAAGATGCTCAATATCACTCATTATCAGAGAAATGCAAATCAAAACCACAATGAGGTATCATTTCCCGCCAGTCAGAATGGCTGAGATCCAAAAGTTCACAAGCAATAAATGCTGGAGAGGGTGTGGAGAAAAGGGAACCCTCTTACACTGTTGGTGGGAATGCAAACTAGTACAGCCATTATGGAGAACAGTGTGGAGATTCCTTAAAAAAAAAACTGGAAATAGAACTGCCTTATGACCCAGCAATCCCACTGCTGGGCATACACACCAAGGAAACCAGAATTGAAAGAGACATGTGTACCCCAATGTTCATCACAGCACTGTTTATAATAGCCAGGACATGGAAGCAACCTAGATGTCCACCAGCAGACGAATGGATAAGAAAGCTGTGGTACATATACACAATGGAGTATTACTCAGCCATTAAAAAGAATACATTTGAGTCAGTTCTAATGAAGTGGATGAAACTGGAGCCTATTATACAGAGTGAAGTAAGCCAGAAAGAAAAACACCAATACAGTATACTAACGCATATATATGGAATTGAGAAAGATGGTAACGAAAACCTTGTATGCAAGACAGCAAAAGAGACACAGATGTATAGAAGAGTCTTTTGGACTCTGAGGGAGAAGAAAAGGGTGGGATGATTTGGGAGAATGACATTGAAACATGTATAATATCATATATGAAATGAATCGCCAATCCAGGTTTGATGCAGGATACAGGATGCTTTGGGCTGGTGCACTGAGACGACCCAGAGGGATGGTACAGGGAGGGAGGAGGGAGGGGGGTTCAGGATGGGGAACATGTGTATACCTGTGGTGGATTCATGTCGATGTATGGCAAAACCAATACAATATTGTAAGGTAATTAACCTCCAATTAAAATAAATAAATTTATATTAAAAAAAGAGAAACATTCTTCAATTTCCCCTTGACGCATGCTAATACAAGTCTGTGTATCATGTTGAAGTGTGTTCTGACACAGATTTTCCAGGACCAACTCTGATTACAAATTTTTAAAGGAGAACAACAAAATCTATTCTTGTCCTCTTTACCTCAAAGGGATTCTGGGAGGACAAAGGAAGACAATAACCATGAAAGGGCCCTGCATATTCAAAAACTTAGTCCCGTGAGGATCAATCAGAAAAAACTGCTCTAAAAAGTCCAATATACTGGAGCATCAATCCACCCGCCAGTGCAGGAGATGCTGATTTGATTCCTGGGTCAGAAAGATGCCCTGAAGAAGAAAATGGCAACCCACTCCAGGATCCATAGCTGGAGAATTCATGGACAGAGGAGTCTGGCAGGGCTACCTTCCAGAGGGTTGCAAAGAGTTGGATACAACTGAGCTCGCATCACACTGCAATCCTGCAGTATCAAAACCTGGTGAGCTACTCCAGAGCATTTTTGAAAGTTTGAAAAGCAAACTAGGAGATGGGAATATCTTGGAGGATGTTTTTGAAGCAAAATTAGACTAGGTAAGCAAATCCAAAAGCTTCTTAGCCCAAGAAACCTCTGACTTAGATCTTATATCAATGCTTGAGTCCAGACCTTCTCAGTTAAACTCTGGGAGTAAGACAAGAAATGCATGATTTTAAAGTTTTTTAGGTTGAAAACCCTCTGCTCTCCAGGTCACTGTTCCCTCTGAAGCCTCTCTGCTCAGGTCTAGATGGGCCAGGTGAGATGCAAAATCAGGAAGCTGTTGATAGCAGAACGTCTTCAGGATTCAGGTCACTTTGAAAGTAAAAAGTGAAAGTGAAAGCTGCTCAGTCATAGCTGACCTTTGGTGACCCCATGGACTACACAGTCCATGGAATTCTCCAAACCAAAATACTGGAATGGGTAGCCTTTCCCTTCTCCAGGGGATCTTCCCAGGGGTTGAACCCAGGTCTCCTGCATTGCAGGCAGATTCTTTACCAGCTGGGCCACAAGGGAAGCCCATGAATACTGGAGTGGGTGGCCTATCCCTTCTCCAGGGGATCATAGTTAGAAGATACACATCACACTACAGGACTGGAAGACTTTCATTACAGTATAACAACACCTCTCACTTCTTGAGCACTGACCACATGGTAATACTCTGCTGCTTCTTTATTCACTGCTATATCCACAGCATCCAGAACAATGTCAAACAGAGAGCAGGTCCTCAGAAATATTTGTTGAATGGATGGATGGATGAGTGCTTTATTGTCTGACAACATCCTATCAGCTAGGTTTGATTATCATCCTTATTATCTAAATGAGAAAACGGATGCACACATGGCTAACTGACGTGTTTCCAGGTTACTTGGCAATTAAATGAAAAAGCTGGGCCAAGTTCTATAGAATGCCAGCGTCGGTCCCCTAAACCCACCATACGCTCCAACTTCTCATGGATGGACCAGCAGAGGGGATGCCTCTTCTCCTCATCTCAAATGAAAGCCCTCTTCCTACTGCTCTGAACCCCCGGGACCTTTATCTGTACTTCCCTTGCTGCTGCTGCTGCTAAGTTGCTTCAGTCTTGCCCGACCCTGTGCAACCCCATAGATGGCAGCCCACCAGGTTCCTCTATCCCTGGGATCCTCCAGGCAAGAATACTGGAGTGGGTTGCCATTTCCTTCTCCAATGCATGCATGCATGCTAAGTCGCTTCCGTCGTGTCTGACTCTGTGTGACCCCATGGACAGCAGCCAACCAGGCTCCTCTGTCCACAGAATTCTCTAGGCAAGAATACTGGAGTGGGTTGCCATTTCCTTCTCCAGTACTTCCCCTGGGGTCTGGTCAATGCCTTCTTCATTTTATTGAAAGGAAGGAGACCTACCGCTTATTAATTACACTTTGAGTTCCAAGTTCCATATGGGTACTTTCAGGAATATTGCCTTACTCATACCCTGTCATGATCTGCTGGCTATAGGCATATTTTGTTTCATCCCCCATTTCACAAATGAAGAAAATGAAAGTAAAATCTTTGGTCAGTATATCCCAAGTTTGCCCAGGACTAATTGGGGAAGGGGGTGGGGTGCTTAAAACAGTAGCAATCCCTACTCTAAATCTTTTGACTCAGGATGTCCCAGCAAGGAGCTTGGATCAGGCTAAGGGTTAACCCTTTAGGGCGGGACCCAAGTGTTAGGCAGGCACCTTTGTTCCCTTCACTGCACATACAAGGCCTCAAAAGTGTCTCATCTTTCTAAAATGCCACAGTTGATAAAGTATATTCACATGATTCCCCAAAATAATCGTAAGCAGCAAGCATAACAGATATCAGTATTATCTTCTTGTAGCAGGAAAAGTAAAGCATAATCGAGTTCTGTGGCTCCTGGTTAAAAGATTAAAAAAGAAGGAGAAAAGCTTATGTGGAGAGAGAGAGACGATAATTCAAAAAATCTATCCCGTTCTTCTTTTTTTCCAATACAGCTTTCTTTTGATACCCACAGCAGGAAATCACTCTATATATTATGCAAATCCCAGCATGAAATAAGAGGTTTGTTGAGAGGATCATGCAGGCTATTTGGAGTAGGCCCCTCAAAAATGATATTTTTCATTGGTAATAATCAATAAAAACCTTCACTGTGTTTTCTTCTCCCTATTACAGAACTGGTATTCTCCAAGATAAACTCTTAAAATAGGGCATCATGAGAGAATTTGTAGGATGTGGTATGTATTTAAAGAAAAAAAAAAAACCTCCATAATTCTCTGACCGATTTCAGCTTTAATTGAGTTTCTTTAGGATTTCTACTTAAATAAGTTTTCCTAGAAAAATCTGGCCCCTTATCATCTGAGGCACTCTCACTGGAATAGTCTTAGGAAGTAGTTTAGAGAGCAGAATGATATTAGCCTAAATGTAATTTTACTATCTTTAGCTTACTCAAGTAGATAAAATTTCACAGCACAAGGGATTTAAAAAAAAATCCAGTTTCCCTTTAAATTTTATTGCAAGTTTCCCCCAAATAAACAAAGAATTGAGCTCCCTGCACCAACCAAAAGGGGGGGGGGGAGATTTTACAATAATCCCGTGACAGCAGGGATTCCAACTCACTCTTCTTACTCGGCAAGGAAACCTTGAGAGGGAAAACCATCCCCAGAATCTGGAGAAGGGCTTCCTCACATGAAATGAGATGCTGTGCCCTTCAATCCGGGAACCTGTACCTTTTGAGTGAAGGATGAGCGAAACTACGTACAAGCTCAGTAGTTTCTACTTGCGGTGGAATCAGAGTAGCAAAACCAAACACAACCTTTCGCCTTTGAAAGATGAGCCCCGTGTGAGGTGGGACCCCACTCCCAAGCCATAGCTAATTGGCCCCTTGACCTACTGGGGCCAATCCAAATCTCCCTGGGAACCTGAAACTGGGAAAAGGAGAAGTTCGCTGAGTTGGAACTCACGTAGCATCAGACCCAAAGTGACACAGGGTAGAGAAGCCAAAACATCACTTTGCAAATCAAAAGAATGGAGCAGACATGGGAGGAGGCTAGCAACGCCGCATAGGCACCCTTGGTTCCTGACTGTCCTCTTTTAAGCCCCCAAATCCTAGCTATATTGACTGCCTTATTCGGGAATGTCCATGGAATGGCCTGCTCTTTCGTTTCTGTAAATGTTTTTATTTGTGATCATTTTAGTGGGTTCCTATCCCCTGAAACCAAACAGCTTTGACTAGGGTAGCTTCACGGAAGAAGTGATAACTGAGCAAAAACCTCAGGTGTTCACCAGGTGGCCAATGGAGAGGAAGCTTCTCAAGCAGAGGAAGCAGCTTACAGGTCGATCTTGAGGTGGGAGAAAGCTGAGTTCCAAGGACTACAAGGACAGCCAGGAACGCCGGAAGCGGAAGCGGTGGGAATGAGGCTGAAAAGAGGATGCTAAGGACATGTAGTCCTTGAAGCTGTTTAGCCCTTATCCTGTAGTTAAAGGGATCAGAGGTGTGTTGTAGGAGATCATTCCGGCTGATAGTGGAGGCTACAAGAGGAGGCTGGCGGCAAGATTGGAGGGCAGAGGCTAGAGAGAAAGTGAGCTTCTCAAGGAGAGCTTTGTGTATCTTTCATTCCACCCTCAGAGACGATTCAAAGGGAAGGAAAAGGCAAATGGCAACCACTTGGCTTATAAGAAGCAAGGCAGCACAACCCTCTGAGAAAGGAGAGTTTGGCCAGAGGTAGGGCTGGCCGGTGTTCCACCCTTCGTGCCTGTTGTTTTAAAGAAACAATGACAGCCCAAGGGCTCGTTGATCCAGGAGCAAATCCTCCACCAAATGGGACCCAGGACATGATAAAATACAGATCACAAAAGCAGCTCACCCTGTGAAATACCACGCAATTTCACACCTCATTTCCCCCATTCTCATCACTCATTTATTAATTTCCCATCATAACATAAAGCCCTATCAAGCTTTAGTTACTTCAGGAAACATGGCACCTTTCATAAAGCCTGATGAAAGCATTAATAATTAAAGGACGACTTTGAAAGAAGGGCATCGAAACCTCTTTGGTACAATGTTTTTCTTCTATTCAATAATACAAAAGGGAAACCTGCGTACCCCTGAATAAACGGAAGCTGTGGCTGTTCTGATCTTAATTAGTTTAGATAACAGAACAAATCAAATCCCCCAATACCTAAACGGATGGAAATGGAGCTGTCAGGTCGGATGACAGTCTAGGCTGTGGACACAATAAACTGCCTACCTTATCAGTAATTTCTCTTCCACGTGAATGAAAAAAGTAGACACCACATTCACAATAAACAGCTGTCATTCTTGCCGCTGACCACAAAGCACCGCTTTGGGTGACTTTGACTCGAGTTTTTCTCTTCCCATGCAAAACGCCTGTCAACTGTCTTCACTTATGGATGAGATCCCCGGGCTTAAGCTACACCAGACAATGGGTTCTTTCCTCTCTCACTCCATGTGCCACTGGAATGCAGGATCCTAACCCCATCTGAAATGCTGTTTGTTGTCAGGCATCCTTTTAGTGACAAATAGGTATGATGGAAGCTCCTTTCATCCCTGCTGCTCAGCAAGTGGTCCATGGATTACAACATGGATTACAGTTCAAGCATCACCTGGGTGCTTATTAGAAATGGGCGGTCTCAGGTCCCACCCAAGCCTGACTGAATTAGAATCTGCATTTTATCAAGATCTCCAGGTGGTCTTGTGTTGAGAGGCACTGCCAGAAATTTTTTGTAAAACACAGTTGAGAAGTTTGACTACAATCTAATATCTGATCTCAATTGTTGTTTGCTAGTCTGGAGAAGTGGCTTCCAAAGCCTGCAGGTAAAAATTACTGCCATTTACCCTGAGTGGGACTTTCCAGGAAGATAGTAGGTGCTGTGAAAACACAGACAAACTTGAAAGTCAGAGAGACCTGAGTTCAGATCTAAGCTCTGTGACTCACAGGCCATGGGACCCTTTGTCCCTCTTGCCTTAGCTAAGAAACCATTAGGTTTTCATCTTTCTTTTTTTTTGAAGATCATTGTAGACTCACATATACGAAATTTCCATATACCCTTCACCTCGTTTCCCCTGACAGTAACATCTTGCAGAACTCTAGTCTGATAGTACAACAAGGAAATCTGTTCTCTCTCTCTTGTAAGTCTGTTATTTCAAGCATGTTATAAAAGCAGAATCTTATAGCGGATAATTTTCTGAGATGGGCTTTCCACTTAGCATAATTCCCTTGGGATTCATCCAAGCTGTTTCAAGTATCAACAGTTCATTCTTTGGAACTGCTGAGTCTTAATTCATAGTATAGATGTACCACAGTTTGTACAACTATTCACTTTTTGAAGGACATCTGCGTTGTTTTCCATTTCAAGCTTCTGCAAAAAATGCTGCTATGAATAGGCATGTACAGGGTTTTGTTCGAACATAAATTTCCGTTTCTCTGGAATAAATGCTCAAGAATGTAATGTCAGGGTCACAAGATAGTGCTGAGCAAATGGCCTGCTCTCTTCCAGAGTGGCTACACCTCTGTGCATTTGCCCTAGCAGTATAAGGGATCCGGTTGTCTATATCTCTGCCAACATTTGGTGTTATCAGTCATTTTTAGTTTTAGCCAGTTCGATAGGTATGTAATATTAACTCGTGCTTTTTTTTAAAAAAAGGTAGAAATTTTTATTCCTTTAAAAAAAAATTATCATTGTGCTTTTAATTTGCATTTCCCAAGTGGGTGGTGCTCTTAAGTATCTCTTCATGTGGTAACTGGGTATCTATCTTTTTCAGTGAAATGTCCATTCACACCTTTTTGTCCATTCTCTAACTGGATTGCTTGGTTTGACCACAAACAATTTTGTGACCTTTTGTCAACTGTGAGAGCTTGTCAGATAATGTGGTTTACAGATATTTTCTTCCAGTCTCTAGTATGTCTTTACACCTTCACAGGGACTTGTGTGGAGTAAAAGTCTTTCGATTTGATGAGGTCTAATGTATCAATTTTTTTCCTTTATGCATGCTGATTTTAATGTCAAGTCTAAGAACTTTTGGCCTAGCCCTAGGTGCTGAAGATTTTCTCCTATGTTTTTTTTTCCAAGTTTAATAGTTTTATGTTTTTTATTTAACTCTGTGATCCATTTTGAGTTAATTTTTGTATAAGCTGTGAGGTTTAGATTTTTAATTTTACTGATTTTGAATGCCTATTTGCTTGGACCATTCATTTTGAGATGCACCCTCAACTTAATAGTAACTTTGCAAAGAGAAAAAAATCAAGTCATTACACTAAATATACATATCAAATGTAAGCAACCACAGTTCTAGAAACCAGAGCTACTTAAAAACCTGGTAACATTGTGCAGATCTGATGCGGAAATTATGTCTGGCTCAGAGTCTGACTCATAACAGTCATTCAACAAGTCTGTGAATTAATCGCTTGCTTTTTCTCACATTTGTAATTGTTCTGATTTAATAAATAATGCATTAATTCATTACACTGTTGTTGACTTAACCCAGCAATACTTGGAGTAAAGTGTGAAAGACCACAGACCCAACATTCCACATCAATCAAGTAATTTCTATTAACAAATTTGCATCCATCTCCTTTCTATGCATTTATGTACATGTATATATACATATGGAAAAACTTCAGTTGTATTTTGGGAAATCAAATTATCAATATTTTAGCCTTCATGTTTTTCCTCTCATTTTTAAGTCCTTCCTCCATCCTGAGGTTAGTTGAATCATGATTTAATTTCTGTCAATAACTTCTGAATCTACCAGAAATATATTTTTCTGTATTGCATGCAATAGGAGGCAAGTGTTATTTATCACAAATAATTACTCAATTATAACTGAATGAAATCCTTTCTAGACAGTCTTGACACATGCTATGTACCTATATAGATTTAAACATATTTTCCAGATGTTTATTCTTTTCCATTGACTTAACTCTTCTTTCTAATGTCAGATTTTAACTTTAGATATCTGACAGTTCAAGTTCTCCTTGTCTTATTTGCTAATATTTGTTGGATACTATTATTTCTTATTTTTCAAGACAAATTAATAANCCAGTGAGTTTCTGATTATGAACAAATTTATAAATACTTGTAGGACATGACCTATATTTTTTCAACTGTTCATTTATATTCCTTGGTAAAGTTATGAAATGAAGATTGAGAGAAATGGTTGAGAACACTCTCTAAACATACTGTAAGCATTAAAACTCTCTCTCTTAACCTTTGAAGCTCTTTAAGTCTTTATGGACAAAAAACAAACTTGATACAACCTTCAAAGTACAGAAGAACCACAGACCGTGGATGTTCTGATAAGTACTGAGCTTTGATTAAAAAGAAAAAAAGAGGAAATAATCATCCTTATGCTACAAAGTGGAGAAACAATGTGTGTGTGTGTATGTGTGTGTATGTATGTGCACATGCAAGAGTTGATGGTGAGCACAGGTGGAGAGTGAGAAAACAAGGCTCGATTCTGGGCCACAGAATATATAAATAAGTAGTGTGCTATTACTCCAAGTGCAGAGGACAACTGCCATAATAAATGCAAACTGAAGCCATTTAATCCAGAAAAAAAGAGAGAGTATTAACCTTGCAATTATGCTAAGTACAATTTGCTAGCATGAGTTGCCTGAAAGAATTAGGTAATTTCACTCTAAATAACTGAATTTTAATGAAGCTTATTATGTGTGTTATTTCTTATTTCTATCCTAGTTTGTTTACTATTCACAATGACAAAATTGTCTCAAACAAGGTTCTCTGAAACAACCTCGGGGNNNNTGGGATGGGGAGGGAGATGAGAGGTTTAAGAGGGAGGGAGCATATGTATACCCAAGACTGATTCACACTGATATCTGGCAGAAAATAACAAAATTCTGTAAAGCAATTATCCTTCAGTTAAAAAGTAATTTTACAAAACAGCTCAATGACACACTATTCCTATACTGAAAGGGACAAGGTAAAATCAAGCAAGGAAGGAGTTTCTTCTAACTTTCCAACAATTAAACCAGTTTAATTATTTAGTGAAAATGTCCTCCTGTAACAAAGACCACTAACCTAAAAATATGCATTTCTCCCTGCCACCTTCATCACAAGAATCTAATTTTTAGTTGCCGTATTGATGCTCAATTAAAGGACAGCATGCCCAGCCTCAACTACAGATGGGTAAAGCCATGTGGCAGATTGCTGGCTGTCTGCCCTTTTTTGCCCCTTCTCCACTCTTGCTGGTTAGAAGCAGCATGTGTTGACTGGAGGCTTAACAGTTGTTCTGGACCAAAATGACAGGGTTTATAATGTAAAGATTAAAGAATGCTAAGCCAGAAGGAGTCTGGGGCCTTGATAAACAGAAGGAAAAGCCATACCACTCTATCCCGAAAATTCTTTCATTTGTGATAGCAATTAAGGTCTATCTTATTCAAGACAGTTCATATGTTTTGTTATGTGCAGCTGAACCCTATCCCAAATTACACAGCACTACCACTGCCCAGTAAGATCAAAGACCCCAGGTATTAAACTACTTTGTACAGAAATTTCTTCTTCAATTGTCAGTTTTAAAAATTCACTGTGTTCAAGTCAATACATTTCATGTCTAAAATTTCCAACAAAATATTTATTTTCTCTAGACTTTGTTTTATCGATCAAGATCAACACTTCTGAACACAAAGAATATCCAGTTGTCCCTCAGAATCCATGGGGGATTGGTTCAGGACCCCATGGATACTAACATATACATCCACTATTTTTTCTGTTGATCTATATCTTTTCATTAATTTATGAGATCTTTACTCATTTAGAATCCTTACAGTCTTCAAATGTTATCATGCAAATTCACTTAAAATCTTCGAGTATATTGACCCAAATAATAACACTTCTTAACTATGCCATGATATATAGAACTGCTGCTTTCTTAAAAATATGGTCGTAATGGCCAGTTTTCCATATTTTCATGGTCATTACTTAATGTCAAACTCTCTCCTAAAAACTTTCATTCTTTAATCCTGCTATCTTATTTTCAAATCTATGAAATAAAGGTACTATACACAGAAAGCATCTTTCTCCCTCAAAATTCATGTTTTAATCATACTCTCCAATGTGATGGTATTTGGAGGTGAGGCCCTAGGTAAATAACTTCGATATGTTCAAGCTGGAGTTAGAAAAGGCAGAGAAACCAGAGATCAAATTGCCAACGTCTGCTGGATCATCAAAAAAGCAACAGAATTCCAGAAAAACATCTACTTCTGCTTTCTAGACTCTGGCAAAGCCTTTGACTGTGTGGATCACAATAAACTGTGGAAAATTATTAAAGAGATGGGAATGCCAGACCACCTGAACTGCCTCTTGAGAAGTCTGTATGCAGGTCAGGAAGCAATAGTTAGAACTGGACATGGAACAACAGACTGGTTCCAAATAGGGAAAGTACGTCAAGGCTGTATATTGTCACCCTGCTTATTTAATTTATATGCAGAGAACATCATGAGAAACACTGGGCTGGATGAAGCAAAGGGGAATCAAGATTGCTGGGAGAAATAGCAATAACCTCAGATATGCAGATGATACCACCCTTATGGCAGAAAGTGAAGAGGAACTAAAGAGCCTCTTGATGAAAGTGAAAGAGGAGAGTGAAAATTTGGCTTAAAACTCAACATTCAGAAAACTAAGATCATGGCATCTGGTCCCATCATTTCATGGCAAATAGATGGGGAAACAGTGGCAGACTTTATTTTTTAGGGATTCAAAATCACTGCTAATGGTGATTGCAGTCATAAAATTAAAGGATGCTAGCTTCTTGGAGAGGGCGATGGCACCCCAATCCAGTACTCTTGCCTGGAAAATCCCATGGATGGAGGAGCCTGGTGGACTGTGGTCCATGGGGTCTCGAAGAGTCAGACACGACTGAGCGACTTCACTTTCACTTTTCACTTTCATGCATTGGAGAAGGAAATGGCAACCCACTCCAGTGTTCTTGCCTGGAGAATCCCAGGGACGGGGGAGCCTGGTGGGCTGCCGTCTATGGGATCGCACAGAGTTGGACACGACTGAAGCGACTTAGCAGCAGCAGCAGCAGCAGCAGCTACTTGAAAGAAAAGTTAAGACCAACCTAGACAGCATATTAAAAAGCAGGGATATTACTTTGCCAGCAAAGGTCTGTCTAGTCAAGGCTATAGTTTTTCCAGTAGTCATGTACAGATATGGGAGTTGGACTATAAAGAAGGCTGAGCGCTGAAGAATTGGTGCTTTTGAACTGTGGTGTTGGAGAAGACTCTGAGAGTCCCTTGGACTGCAAGGAGATCCAACCAATCCATCCTAAAAGAGATCAGTCCTGGGTGTTCATTGAAAGGACTGATGCTGAAGCTGAAGCTCCAATACTTTGGCTACCTGATGGGAGGAACTGACTTATTTGAAAAGACCCTGATGCTGGGAAAGATTGAAGGCAAGAGGAAAAGGGGACAACAGAGGATGAGATGGTTGGATGGCATCACCAACACAATGGACATGAGTTTGAGTAAACTCCGGGAGTTGGTGATGGACAGGGAGGCCTGGTGTGCTGCAGTCCATGGGGTCACAAAGAGTCGGACACAACTGAGCGACTGAAATGAACTGAACTGAGAGCAGAGCCCCCAGAATGAGATTAGTGCTCTTTTATAAAAGAGTCGCACTAGAGAGCTCCCGCCCCCCTTCCTCCAGGTAAGCTGTAGTAGGCCATCTATGAATCAGGAAGTTGGTTCTCAGCAAATCTTCTGGAGCCTTGATCTTGGACTTCTTGCCTCCAGAACAGTGAGACACAAATTTCTGTTGTTTATAAGCCACATAATCAATGGTATTACATTGTAGCGGCCCAACTGGACTGAAACAAGAGGATTATAGTCCATTTTCTTATACTATTTGCATTTATTCTGAAATTCTCATTCCTCATTCCCATCCATATTTAAAGGAGACCCGTATTACACTGCTGCTGCTGCTGCTGCTAAGTCACTTCAGTCATGTCCTACTCTGTGTGGCCCCATAGACGGCAGCCCACCAGGCTCCGCCATCCCTGAGGTTCTCCAGGCAAGAACACTGGAATGGGTTGCCATTTCCTTCTCCAATGCATGAAAGTGAAAAGTGAAATTAAAGTCGCTCAGTCGTGTCTGACCCTTAGCGACCCCATGAACTGCAGCCCACCAGGCTCCTCTGTCCATGGGATTTTCCAGGCAAGAGTTGCACACAAACCAAGAAGGCTATTAAGTCTAAACTGAAAATGTTTCTTGTGCTTTAGCAATTCCTTTTTGGAGCTAAAAGAGATAATGAAGGATTTGTGGATATTTCTGACAGACAGAAACAAGGCTGTCATGATCACTTAAAATAGTTAAAACATACTTACGCTTGAGGTTCACTTTCTAAGTTTCAGCACAGTATGTGCTTTAGAATGCCACATCTAAGACAGTAGATTCATTTGTCAGTTACAGATAAGGGTGGCTATGAGATTCTGGAAGGTAGAAAAGTAATCAGAAGTGGGAAGGACATCATTTATTCTATACGTGTTCGTTTATTCAATAAATAACTTACAGGGGTTTACAATATACCAAGGGCTTCCCAGGTGGCTCAGTGGTAAAGAATCTGCCTGCAAATGCAGGAGATGTGGGTCTGATCCCTAGGTCAGGAAGATCCTCTGGAGAAGGAAATGGCAACCCACTCCAGTATTCTTGCCTGAAAAACTCCATGGACAGAGGAGCTGGGCGGGCTACAGTCCATGGGGTCGTAAAAGCATCTGGCAATACTTAGGGACTAAACAACAACAACAAAAGTCTATCAGTGGCAAAACAGATAAAGATTTTGGACCTTGTGCAGCTTACAGTCCAGCAGGAAAATGGACAATAAACACGTATAAGTCACTAACACGGTGTGTGAAAAGGTGACTCTCCCCCATGGGAAAAAGAAAATGGGAAGAAGGGTAATGGAGAGAGGGACTGCTGGGTGAGGAGGAAACTGCAGGCTGGTAAGGGGGGCATCAGTTTGAGACTCAAAGGCAGGCAAGGAACGTGCAGGGTGGATATCTGCAGGTGTCTCCAGGTAGATAAAAGAGCTGGAGCTAAGCAGCTACAAGGAGGCGACTGCGGTCAAAGAAGAAAGGGGAGCAGGTCCAGCATTTATGGAGAAGGTGCTGGAGGTCCCCATAGGTCACCCACTCTGCAAGGACCTTAGTTTGTTCCCTGGGTCAAATGGAGAGTCCCTGCAGAGTCTGGGAAGAATGGCATGACTGGATTTCCATTTTAAAAGGCTCACTATGACCCCTAAGGTCCATCTAAGGCCACTAAGGTCCGTCTAGTCAAAGCTATGGTTTTTCCAGTAGTCATGTATGGATGTGAGAGTTGGATTATAAAGAAAGCTGAGCACCAAAGAATTGATGCTTTTGAACTGTGGTGTTGGAGAAGACTCTTGAGAGTCCCTTGGACTGCAAGGAGATCCAACCAGTCCATCCTAAAGGAAATCAGTCCTGAATATTCATTGGAAGGACTGATGCTGAAGCTGAAACTCCAATCCTTTGGCTACCTGATTCGAAGAACTGACATTTGAAAAGACCCTGATGCTGGGAAAGAGTTAAGGCAGGAGGAGAAGGGGACGACAGAAAATGAGATGGTTGATGGCATCACCGATTCAATGGACATGAGTTTGAGTAAACTCCAGGAGTTGGTGATGGACAGGAAGGCGTGCTGTGGTCCACGGGGTTGCAAAGAGTTGGACACGACTGAGCAACTGAACTGAACTGAACTAAATGGCCCCTTTATTGAGAACAGATCCAAAGGAAGGGCCAGGGAAGGGTTTATGCCCTTCTTGCTTAGACAAGGAAAATATATAAAATTATTGCTTTCTGCTGCAATCCAGGTGGTCAGAGCCAAATGGTTAAAATAACAAGTGGTTGAAACCTTGATATATTTTGAAGATAGAAGCAATAGGATAGAAGCATACAGATTGTGTATGAGACGGGGGAGAATTTAACAGCCAAAGACCTTACCCAAGAAAAGTAAAGGAGAGACACACAGATGGGGTTGTAAGACATCCAGGGAGGGAACCAGGAAAAAATACTGATTAGTTCTTGTTCTTCACCCCATGTGATGACAAAGTGATGACAAAGCCCCTGACCCTTTATTGAACATGTTAACAACTTAACTCCAACAATAAAATGGAGCACCCCATTCAGCACCCTGTGAAGCCAGACAAGTTGTTTCAAAATTGATATATAGTCCAGTGAATCCCCCTGGTTCTCTTTTCCAAACATAAAGAACAGGAGGCAAAAAATACAGCAATAAAATACAGTACCAACCTTGAGGATGGATATTATCCAGAACTCCTGGCTGAGGATATTTTGTGAAGTGTTATTTTTCACAATAGCATCTATGTTTTATAGGTCAAAAGAAAGAAGACCTCTTCTGTCTTATACCATATTTAATGTCCTCTAAGTCTTGGAATGCCGAAATATCTCTCTTAGTGAATTGTCAGCTCTCTGGCTGATGACAGCTTTATCCTGGCAGCAATGATTATTAAATAGATCCTCTACAGAGTCAGAGAAGTGAGCAAGGGCGAGTGGAAACAAAGAACGACTTGGGGGTGGCATAATTTTAAATTTAACAGGGGAAGTACTCGTTACACTGTAATTTTAATAAATGCATATATTTAAAAGCAATGTTTTTTCCTCTTGGTAGAAAAATTTTCACAGACCTGCCTATGACTAATTTACTTCTTTCCTTCCTTTTTTCTTTCTGTTCCAGTAATCTAATTACAGATTGTTATACTTTGCCAACAGCTCTCCCTGGGGGAATAATTTTTTTTTTTAACTGCAAAACCAGCACCCATCTGCTCTTTCATCCCTAGCACCATTTCGATGATGTTTATAATTCTTTTTATGGGAATAAAGTATCTGCTCAGTGATTAATAATTCAAAATACAGTAAAAGAAAACCAAACAAATGGCCCAGTGTAAGAAAGCTGAATAAGAAATAAGTTTTGAACACAATGCAGTATTTGTCAAAAGCAACACGCTTTACGGGCAGAGCACTGAGCAACTGAGCTGTATATTTAAACATCTAGTGTCTAGTCAAGAATGGCAGTGGGCATTTTTTCCTTCTAAAATCCCTGATTGCGTTACTATGACATCATTCGTCTGATGTCTGATTAATTGAAAACTGCCTTCTAGTATATAGCTGTCTTCCTCTCTGCAATTTCAACAACTGATAGTAGTTCTACAGGATTTGTTAAATCACCATGAAATTTGGATTTAATTCATGTCAATCCAAGACTCTCTTCTCCACCCATCCACTGAAACATCTGTAGCTTTTCATCTTCAGCCTCTGCATTTTAAAGACTGAAAAAAAAAGAGGCTCTCTCCCACCTTATCCAGCCAAATGCATCCACTAGCACAATTACCTACCTGACCCAGTTTTACTTTTAGCCACTACACGCATTTCAAAAGAGCCAGGAGTGGAAATACCTCTTGCCTAGACAGGCTTTCTATGGCATTTAACTCTTTTCAGTGATAAATCTCTGAAAGTGGGGAGAGGGAAAAAACCCAATGATTCTACGTGGAATCCTTGAATATAAACTCTGAAAACAACTGGAACTAGTTTTGATAGAAAGTGAGTGGCATTTCCCATGGAGCAGGTATCTGGGATACTAGCAAAGTTCCATTTCTTGACCTGGATGGTGGTTCCATAGGTGTTTATAGCTATTCTTTAAACTGTCTAAGCCCTCCGTGTGCATCTGTATGCATGATATATATCACAATTAAAAAGTAATGGAATTTTCTTTAAAGATCTTTAGGAATTCAAATTCTCAGGTGTACTTCTTCTGAGATTCAAGGAGTTGAAGGTGATTATTTCAAGGATTATTCCAGACCTCTGATTCTATATTTATTACATATTAGTCAATCCATCACTGTCAACTTTTCATATTAAAGAATACTTAAAGGTAAAAAATCAGAAAGTATTCCATCTTAATCAAGATTTTTAAATCACGAATAAAGGACATTCATGATATATGTATTATCACTAAAGAATTAGAATAGGAGGTAAAAACTGCAAGTCTCTGCCTCTCCAAACTATTTTCTTCTTCTGTACTGTTCTTATTTACAGACAGAAATTCATTATTAAGCAAACATTCTCTTTGAAGTAACAATAAAATAAAAACAAAAGAAAACCAGACATTTACCTTGAGAGTACAATTACAATAGTGTTCTGTTTCTCTTTTAAATAAGAAGAATTATTTTCAATNTCTCAACCAAAACCTTAGGCATTTAAGTAAGCTTTGTTGTCATATATGAAGAAAATGGAAGTTAGGAAATTATTAAATCATATTTATATACTTCCTTCCCTTTTTTCTATTACATTCACTTGAATTCAACTTTTTAATAATAATAACTGACATTTTAGAAAGAACAATATGAAAATGGTCTTTAAATGTAGCAATTTTCACACAAAAACAAACTTAAGCCTTTGTGTTGTCTATATCTTCCCCCATTGAGGGAGCAATTCAGGTCCAAAGAACATAACAGTCAGTCTTTAAGACTTATATGGCTAAAAATAGTGAAATGAAACGCAAATGTAATAAGACCTTACCGGAAACACTGGGAAAACACCATGTTGTTTAAAGGCAACCACCGCTAATCTGTAAACTGATGATACTCATGTACTTTTTAAAAGTAACGAGAAAGATGGCAAATAAGAATGAACTTGTGATTTCATTTCTTTCCATCTTAGGAGTAGACAAACAAAAGCACGGTCAACTAAATATTCAAAATGTATTTTCTTTTTAAATGTTGCTTTAAATACTTCAAAATTTTTCTATGAAAATATCTATACTGATTGTTGTAAATGCATGATGACATTATCCACACAAAGTATTTCTTGAGGTCATGGCATTCTTCTCAGTGTTACACTATAACTTAAGGTAATCAACTGCATTATAATGAATCATACAAATCTTCAAATGACTTACCTAATTTCACTTGTGCAGTCTAAAGTGCATCATAATTATGCTGTTTCTACATGTCTCTAATGTTTGTTCTGATTAACTCTAAATGTGGTTCAGCATCCTACTCTCTTTGAGGAAAATATAAATAGCAAATGACAGGAAACTAGTTATTAAGGTACCACATTTACATTTTATGTAATTGACAAGAATACATTAAGTTACTTAAATTAGCCCCTTACATTTTGTTTTCATTTAATCACCTAGGTATTAGGAAGGAAAGGCATATATACGTGGGTTAAAGTTATAAGAGCAAGCACTATAAAATTAAACTATTAATTTGGTTTAAAAACACAACACTTTTTGAAAGTTATTTGTTTCAGACACTGTGTAAGCCTCTGAAAAAAACAAAGATGAACAGAAATGATGCTTACCTTGTTTTTAATGGGGCAAGAGGTGATGGCATTTTAGAAAGGGTTGGAAAACAAATATTACAAGGCAATATGAGAAGGCCTACAACAGAGGCAAATTCAACATGCTGTGTGGTTGCTAGGGGGATCGAGTAAGGGGCTAGTGGAAGGAGAGGACAAAAGCAACCTTCTAAAATACAGAATAATTAGTGAATTCTTAACAGGGAATAAGAATGTGAAGGTGTATAAAGGAAGAACAGTGAGTCATCTGTATCCACAGCATATCCCTGAGGAGAGAGAAGAGGGCTGGCTTGCCACTGGTCTCAAGTCTGGGTACACGGAAAGCTGTGGATGAGGCCAGGCTACTGTGAATCTGGGGGCCGGTTCAGTTCAGTTCAGTTCAGTCGCTCAGTCGTGTCCAACTCTCCGCGACCCCATGAACTGCAACACGCCAGGCCTCCCCGTCCATCACCAACTCCCGGCGTTTACTCAAACTCATGTCCATTGAGTCGGTGATGCCATCCAACCATCTCATCTTCTGTCGTCCCCTTCTCCTCCCACCTTCACTCTTTCCCAGCATCAGGGTTTCTAATGAGTCAGTTCTTCGCATCAGGAGGCCAAAGTGTTAGAGCTTCAGCTTCAGCATCAGTCCTTCCAATGAACACCCAGGACTGAATTCCTTTAGGATGGACTGGTTGGATCTCCTTGCAGTCCAGTGGACTCTCAAGAGTCTTCCCCAACACCACAGTTCAAAAGCATCAATTCTTTGGTGCCCAGCCTTCTTTCTGGTCCAACTCTCACATCCACACATGACTGCTGGATAAACCACAGCCTTGACTAGAAAGACCTTTGTTGGTAAAGTAATGTCTCTGCTTTTCAATATGCTGTCTAGGTTTGTCACAGCTTTTCTTCCAAGGAGCAAGCATCTTTTAATTTCATGGCTGCAGTCACCATCTTCAGTGGTTTTGGAGCCCAAGAAAATAAAGTCTGTCACTGTTTCCATTGTTTCCCCATCTATCTATGGGCCAGTTCAGTTCAGTTCAGTCGCTCAGTCGTGTCCGACTCTTTGCAACCTCATGAATCGCAGCACGCCAGGCCTCCCTGTCTATCACCAGCTCCCGGAGTTCACTCAGACTCATGTCCATCGAGTCCGTGATGCCATCCAGCCATCTCATCCTTGGTCATCCCCTTCTCCTCCTGCCCCCAATCCCTCCCAGCATCACAGTCTTTTCAAATGAGTCAACTCTTCGCATGAGGTGGCCGAAGTACTGGAGTTTCAGCTTTAGCATCATTCCTTCCAAAGAAATCCCAGGGCTGATCTCCTTCAGAATGGACTGAAGTGAAGGAAAAAAAGAACACAAGAAGGAAAAAATAGCTTGCTCTTCCTTGTCATTCAGGACTCAGCTTCCGTGTGGAGTCAGTGGTCCTCTTTGTGCTTCCCCCAGCACCCCCAGTACAACTGGAGAAGGAAATGGCAACCCACTCCAGTATTCTTGTCTGGGAAATCCCATGGACAGAGGAGCCTGGCGGACCCCTACAGTCCGTGGGGTCACAAAGAGTTGGACATGAATGAGCACGCACGCATGCACACACACACACACACACACACACACATTACAATATTGCACTGCTCTGCCACCACTCCAAGCCTTGAGCCATTCACAATGAACACATTCCCTCATTTAAGTTGTACACTGTTCAGCCTCCTCATGAGACAGTAAGTTTCTAGAGAGTGGAGAGGTTTATTTCTAGCTCCTAGAATAATACTCAGCATATGGTAGGCACTTGATAATATAGTTGAGAAGAGGAATTAAATCAGCAAGAAAAGAGAAAGGAAAAGTACAGAGGAGGGCAGGAAGTGGGGTCCACCAAAAAAATGAACAGGAATAGAGAATAATAACAATAAACCAGCATCTCAAATGTTCCCCATGGTACCAATCCCTCAGCTGCCCCAGAAATCATTCCCGGCCAAAAGTTTAAAAAGAATATTTTGAAAGCACTAATCTGCCACATAGTCTACATATTGCAAAAGCTTGTCAGATTGAAAGCCAGAACATCAACTGTACTTTACGCATACTGCTATTTCAGCCGAAAAAAATAAAAATAAATACATCTTCAATGGGGAATATTATGATTAAGAGCTCATTCAAAAAGTAGGGTTTTCAACATAAACTGTTAATCTGTTCAATAATCATATTTGTTAGAAAGGAACGGAGAACTATTGTGTGAACCATAAGTTCAAATTCCTATCCTGAGCACTGAAGTTTTTTCCATAAACATTGCTGTATTAACCTGCCTTTTTTGCATTCTACTGCTGTTACATTCAAAACTTCAATCTTGTAGACAAATGGTAATTCAAGAACACAATTCAAGTGATATACTATTCCCTTTGACTACAAAGGTATATTTGCCCATACAGTTTTTTTTTCCATTCAAATTTTGCAACAGCTGGTACATGATATATTTCTGAATACAAAATACACACTCTGCTTTCTCAACTATTATAATATATAGCAATTTCTACAATCTCCCATCTTCTCTGAAACACTTAAAACCCATTTTAAATTTAAATTACAGGAAAGTTATCTATGCCATTTTCTTTGATATAACTTGAATATTTTAATTGTATTCAATGTGGGTTAAAGTAAAATGTCATGAGCCTCATTATTTAAATTTCATATAAGAAAACCATCTTCACGAAGTATTTTGACATATACAAGGAAACACTGTACCCAGTGTTGCTAGTCAGCAAAAATTAAATACCTTTTGGCATTATAATTCCCCCTGCATTGGGGGGATATTCTTCCTGTTTGGGTACACTTTTATTTCTATTTCATCTTTAGAGATGTGAATCCTATTAAAAGAAAAGATACACTTAAAAGGAGAAAATTAAAATCAGTGTTCTCATTGATAAAGAATCTCCTTTGAACAATTTATAGATTCATTTCCAATAACAAAAAGCTTTTTTTAGCTTGGCAACCCAGCCACCACCAATGACAGGTATACTCTTTAATGAGGCAGCAGCTGAGTGAATTTCATTAAGTGTACCCAAGTCCCATCCTGCTAGAATAGATGATTATGGTCACTGCTTGGCTTGTATGTATTCACTGAGGTCAATATGCACACCCCCAAAGAGAAGGGACAGCCAGGTGACCCTGACATGTCTTATAACCCTGGAAACTGGCATCCATTCAACAGGCCACAGTGAACACCAGACTCATAAGGATGGCTTGAAAACAAACAATTGCTGTAAACATGCAAGATTCATATTACTACCAGTAATGGCCAAAAAAAAAAAAAAAAGAAGTCATTGATTTCTCTCTTTCCCTTCTACGTAAGATCTGAACTACAAGGGGGAAAAAAAAAAACACAGGCTGAAAAGTAAACCAAACTGGCCTCTTACCCCAGTGTCTGTACACAATACCCACAGCAGGAAATGCACGGTGAGTAGACGGATACCATCTTCTGGTGCCCGGTTACTGTAATTGCCTCGTAACTCATCTCACTGCTTTTGCCCTTGCCACCTTGCGATCTGTTCTCAACACACAGCAATCATAGTATGCCTTTGAAGCTAAAGCAGTCCATAGCACTCCTCCGCCTAACACCCCCCAGAGCCTCTCATTCGAGCCAGAGTAACAGCCAGCACGCTTCCACTGGCATGCAGGGCCCTATAAAACCAGGCTCTCCTCCACCAGCCTCCACACTTGCTGGCCCCTTGCTGTTCTGTCACGCTCAGGGTCTCTGCACTTGCTGCTTCCTCTGCCTAGAATATTCTTGCTGCACGGAGCCAAGTGGGCTTCCCTGGTGGCTCAGCTGGTAAAGAATCCACCTGCAATGTGGGAGACCTTGGTTCCATCCCCGAGTTGGGAAGATTCCCCTGGAGAAGGGAAAGGCTGCCCTCTCCAGTATTCTTGGGCTTCCTGGTGGGTCAGCTGGTAAAGAATCCACCTGCAATGTGGGAGACCTGGGTTCGATCCCTGGGTTGGGAAGATCCCCCAAAGAAGAGAAAGGGAACCCACTCCAGTGTTCTTGCCTGGAGAATGCCAGGGATGGGGGAGCCTGGTGGGCTGCCGTCTATGGGGTCGCACAGAGTCGGACACGACTGAAGCGACTTAGCAGTGTAGTTCATGGGGTCGCAAAGAGTCGGACACGACTGAGGGACTTTCACACACATGTGGACTTTCATCACACAAGTGGTTGCCTCTCTTGTTCATCTTCAGGTCTTTGTTCAACTGTCACTCTCTCTGCGAGGTCATGGCTGACATCAACATCTCAAACTGCAACCTCTCTGCGCTTCTAGCCTCCCCATCTCTCTTTACTGCTCCAAAATACTTAGTCTCATTGCAGTATTTTAATAATAGGCCTTAATTTCTGACTATAAGCTCTATGCAAACAGGGATTTTTTGTGTTTCATTCACTATTATACCTCTAAAACTTAGCACAGGACATAGCAGGACGTCAGTAACACTATGATATTATAGCAAACTCTATTAAACTCAGGTTCAAGCCAAATGTTCCTTAAAGAAGGGGAAAAGATTGCCTAAATATATAGAATGGAAATGAGATTTTTCTCTTTTTTAAAAACCATCACATGCCTAGTGAATCAGTAAGTTGATTAAACTCAGGAGAGTTTCCACATATTCAAAAAATCTTTTGTTTAACCAAATGCTCAAAGTGAAATTAAAGAATACATTTCAAATCCGTCTTTGACCAAAAATGTCCAAAACAAAAATAAGAAGTCTTTAATGTCAAACACATTCAGTAATTAAATTAGTTATATATACCTTTGATTCTCTTCTCTACGGAATCAGAATTGTCATGAAAATAAGGACATACCAGTACCTCTTCATTTTGGTCCTACGAACACCTACACATATAAATACTGTACTTTAGCTGCTTAGTAGATGGTAAAGCGTCTGTCTGCAATGCAGGAGACCCGGGTTTGATCCCTGGGTTGGGAAGATCCCCTGGAGAAGGAAATGGCAGCCCACTCCACTATTCTTGCCTGAAAAATCCTATGGACCACGGAGCCTGGTAGGTTACCGTCCATGGGGTCGCAGAGAGTCGGACATGACTGAGCGACTTCACTTTCAGATGATCACAAATAGCTCCGTGCAGAAACTGCTGCCAGAAAATGTAGGTTTCTGGGGGACCAGAGCAGGAGGCCTTTACCTTGCTGGTTCTGGGCTCCACTCATTGGAATGTGAAGAAGCCAAGTCTCTAGCTGCCTTTCAAGTACTGATGGCAGATGAGTCAAATACTTTAAAAAAAAGCATTTTTTTTCTATGAAACCAAAATCTCACAAACAAGATCTGACAAAATTATGACTTCCACAGTAGCTGTTCCAGGATTCAACTTACTGAATCCTTATGTCAAAAATGCTTTTATGCCATTTTCTTTCAATGGACACGTCAAGAAAAGAAGAGTTGTCATTCGTCCAAGGTTTGATCTCCACAGTGTGTTCATTCCCTTCCCCAGTAGCCTGTAGCACTGATAATCTTTCAAGAATAAGCTCTGTACTCCATTTCCTGTGTGTCCATGTTATTTCTACCTTAGAGCTCCTTGAGGGAAGAAACTGTCAATTAATAAATACTTAATCTGACAAGGATGAATCCCTGTTTATAATATCATCAAAGAAAAACAAGCTACAATGTTTACCAATGATGGGAAGCGGAGCTGCAGGCGCCCGCAGAGTGTAGTAACAGGCAGCGCAGCTAGGCTCCCCCTGCTAATGGCAGGCGAACAGGAGGACTCACGTAAAGGCACGATCCCGTCACGTCTGCCTTCGGAGTCTTCGTCTGCTCTTTTCTTCACCTTCCCGCCTCCTGTTGTCCATCGCCCTGCCATTTTGTTGTTACACTGACTGACATTCTCGCTGACTAAAAACTAAGCAAGTAGCTCAATGTTTTTCATAGGCTTTTGTTTTAATCGACTAGACGGTGGCTCAGAGATTAAAGCGTCTGCCTCCAATGCAAGAGACCCGGGTTCGATCCCTGGGTCGGGAAGATCCCCTGGAGAAGGAAATGGCAATCCACTCCAGTATTCTTGCCTGGAGAATTCCATGGACGGAGAAGCCTAGTAGGTTACAGTCCACGGGGTCGCAAAGAGTCGGACACGACTGAGCGACTTCACCTTCACCTTGTTTTAATCTGACAATACAGTTGATGGGACAGTATTCCCTCCATTATATAGATGAGAAAACAGTGGCCTAAGGGAAGTGATGCAACTTTAACTTGTTCAATGACACAGTGTCTCAAAGAAAAGGCTTCACGTCAGGACCAACTGACACAAAGCCTATGCCCTGGTCCCGCACCTGTTCTGTCTCCTGTCTAGAGTTGGTTATATGTGCAGTTGGGCAGCTTACACACTTTTATGTGATTGAGCTTCCCATGACTTAGCACTCTAACCGGTTCGTACAAGAAAGCTGGCATATAATTACAGAGTAAAGGGCGGTATATAAGAATAAAAGAAAATGGAGATAATATTTGGAAACAAAGAGAACATGAAAGCCCCTGAAAACACACTGGATTAGCTTGACTTTTGGAGAAGGAAATGGCAACCCACTCCAGCGTTCTTGCCTGGAGAATCCCAGGGACGGGGGAGCCTGGTGGGCTGCCGTCTATGGGGTTGCACACGACTGAAGCGACTTAGCAGCAGCAGCTTGACTTTGTCCTAGTTGTGAGCAACGGTTAGTGTCAAGCCTGCCTTAAGAGGATGCTAGCTCCAACAATATCTTAGTATTCCTGTTTAAAAGGAATTATTGTATATCCCTGAAATAATTAACACAGGGCTAGACACAAAAGTAGAACTTAATTGCCAGGACACAGAAAAGTTTGGAAAGTTGTGATCATGGTTAATTTGGACATTTCCCAATTTTTCAAGCTACAGAGAACCGCAAAACAAGAGGGAACAGCTGCTGATAATCTTTAAAGCCTGGGTTTCAATGGGATGTAGGACTTTGGTACCTCTGGTTACTAAGGTGATGAGATGAAGCACGTCTCAGGAAAGGCAAATGGCTGGAGGAAGGTGTAGTGTACAGGAGAGGGGGACAGTGAGGAAGAGACTAGTTCTATTTTAAGAAGGATAATACCGTAGCGGAATGGCATGAAATTCACGTAGCATCTTAACAGATTTAAAAAATTCTACCACGTGAGCACTGCAGTAAATTTTTTCTACTTAAGGGAAGTACGATATGGGAAAAGAGTCATCATTTTGGTTAGATATTTGCGTGTGCCAACAATGATATCCAGGGAAACACACAAACCACATCCACAGGGTTAAAAATGGTATGAAATACAGTTGTATTATACATAACATCACAATACAAACATTTCTCTTCTGTATTAATAAATATATTTCTATCCACACACATATATATGTGCATGTTTTGGCAATTATAGGCTTACCTTGTTTTACCATGATTTGCAGATAATTTTTTACAGATTGAAAGCTTGTGGCAACCCTGTATCCAGCAAACCTATCAGCACCATTTTTCCAACAGCATTTGCTCACTTTGCGTGTCTGTGTCACATTTCAATCATTCTTGTAATATTTCAAGCTTTTCATTATTAATTATTGTATTTGTTATGACGATCTATGATCAGTAATCTTCTTTAGCATGTCAAACTCATGTTTTTATTATTACTTAAGATGCGAGAATTAGATTCTTTAAAACTTTAATTTAAATTTAAATTGATATCCTTAACTTGTCAATTTTTAAAAATTTATTTTTAATTGGAAGATACTTGCTTTACACTGCTGTGTTGGTTTCTGTCATACATCAGCATGACTCTGCCATAGGTATACATGTCCCCTCCTTCTTGAACCGACCTCCCACCTCCACCCCATCCTACCCCTCTAGTTTGTCACAGAGCAACAGACTGAGCTCCTTCTGTTATGAAGAAAATTCCCACTAGCTATCTATTTTACACATGGTAATGAGTGTTTCAGTGCTACTCACTTCAATTCATCGCACCCTCTCCTTTCCAGGCTGTGCCTATAAGTCTGTTTCCTATGTCTGTGTCTCTATTCCTCCCCAGCAAATAGGTTCCTCAGTACCATTTTTCTGCATTCTATAGGTACACATTAATAAACATTTGTTTTCTCTTTCTGACTTACTTCTCTCAATCAGTGATCTTTAAGTTACCATTGCAAAAAGATCAAGACTCATTGAAGACTCAGATAACGGTTACCATATTTTAGCAACATAGTACTTTTAAAATTAAGTATGGACTTTTTAAAGATATAATGCTATCGCACACTTAATAGACTTCAGTAAAGTATAAACATCTTTTTATGTACTGGGAAACAAAAAAGTTTGTGTGACTCACTTTATTGTGATAGTCACTATACTGTGGTGGTCTAGAACTAAATCCGCAGTATCTCTGAGGTATGCCTGTACTTATAAATAATTCAGGCTAATTCCCCAAAGATTTAATCCTTGTTGAAATGTATCATTTAATAAGCTGATGGCACACTTTATAAAAAAAAAAAAAGAGCTTAATAATGAAGGGTCATGCTTAAAAAGATGTGCATATGAAACTGTATTTTTCTTTCTCACATTAATTCTGCATTTTCCAAATTGAATAATAACCATGATATTTTTAACAAGATAATTTTTACTTTCTTTGCATATAATAAAAACGTCAGAGTCTTAACTTTTCATGCCTACACAATGGATTACAAGGTTATAAAAATGTATTCAATATAAAGGTTTTCATGAGGTTTATAATAAAATGACTAGGAGAAATGAAAAGGAGATTAGAAACCAAAAGAACTAGATTTCAGTCCAGACACTACCACAGATCAGTTATGTGACCTTGATACAACTGAAGAATATCAAGCCTATGGCTTCCAAAAGTCCAAATCCCAACTGATTATATCTGCCATGGAAGTTGAAACTTATCCATCCCTGGGCTACTAAGTTACCTGTGCTGAACTTTCTCTAAACCATAAATTAAGAGAGTTACTTGCATCTAAGTTACTTTGCAAACCCTCTCAGATTACCAAAAAGTCAGAGTCAGAGATCTAATATCTGTTAAAAGCACCTGCCTGCCTGCTAAGTCCCTTCAGTTGTGTCCGACTCTTTGCAAGCCTATGGACTATCAGTTCAGTTCAGTTCAGTTGCTCAGTGTGTCCTACTCTTTGTGACCCCATGAACTGCAGCAAGCCAGGCCTCCCTGTCCATCACCAACTCCCGGAGTTCACTCAGACTTGCGTCCATCGAATCAGCGATGCCATCCAGCCATCTCATCCTCTGTCGTCCCCTTCTCCTCCTGCCCCCAATCCCTCCCAGCATCAGAGTCTTTTCCAGTGAGTCAACTCTTCGCATGAGGTGGCCAAAGTACTGGAGTTTCAGCTTTAGCATCATTCCTTCCAAAGAAATCTATAGTTGGTCACAAAGAATAGTTCGTCAGGCTCCTCTGTCCATGAGATTCTCCAGTCAAAAATACTGGCGTGGGTTGCCATGCCCTCCTCCATGGGATCTTCCTGACGCAGAGATGGAAGCTGTGTCTCTTACGTCTCCTGCATTGGCAGATGGGTCCTTTACCGCTGGCCCACCTGGGAAGCCCTGTTAAAAGCACTGTTCCTATTGAATCTGTGAGACTCTTTTAGCCTCAGCCTCCATCTTTTTCAAAGCAAAAATGCTTAAGTTGCCATGTCCTACAGTATTCTTAATTAACAGAAGGAGAATATCATTCAGTAAAATAGACAATATAACAGGGGCAATAGACTGGGCCACAATCTTGGCAACCTTGGCATTTGATGGTGTCAAATGACCAGTTAGGATGAGACCTAAGATGATTTAAATGCTCCTTATGATGAGAACCTGATTTCTAGCATTAGCAAATCCCCTACAAAGGCCTCTGCCACTCAAGCTTAATGATGGACTTTCCAATGTGTCTTCTCATCAGAGGAATTTCCGGTAATAGGCAAGTCATGGAGAAGGACAGATGAATAGTTATGAGTCTGTATCTAAAAATACTCTGAAAAAGTCAATAAACCATGATGAAGTGGCCTAATAACACATTTCAGAGCTGGCATGCCACACCCTGTATAAAGTCCTGAAGTCCAGTACAGTGACAAATTAAGCCACAAGCCGCAGATACCGCAGCTCTTCAACAGAAAGATCTAGCCAAAAGCTAAAAACCATCTCACTCTGATGACTTCAACCTTCCTGGAGTAAAAGACGAAGAAAGAATGCATAACAAGATGACATTAGTCTTACAGGAGAAAACAGGGATGTAGGTATAAATACTTCTGGGCAGGGGTAATATTCAAAACACTGTACAAGACCTACTACATAGGTACTGATCAATCAGAAAGAAAGTCAGCCACACAACAGTCACACCAGTGCATGCCAGCTAGATACAAGCTCTGATTATACACAGAAATATTGACGGAGTAGACTGAAAGAAATTTATATATATTGCTAGGTATATAAAAAGAAATTTATACATATTGCAGAATATTGAGCTGGTACAATGCCAGAGCCCAGAAAGAAGGACTAATTACTCTTCTCTGGATTCTGAGATTTCTAAAGGTAAAANTTTGAATAAAAGATACGGTATATTCAGAATTATTTCTCACAAGTACAATTTTCTAAAAGCTAAAAACTCCTAACTGCTAATTTTTTGCTCTTTAAAGAATACATAGTAAAGATCCAAAAAGGGAAGCTGTTTAGATGAATATATTCTCAAATATAGTTTCTAAGTCCAGCTAATTTGATTATTAATAGTAATCATTTAAAGCTTAGTTTTTTCTAATGAAATACATAAAGATCAACTGAAATTGGAATACCTGGAAAATGCTTTGTACACGTGACTTTTAGCCAAGTTTGGAGTACCCAACCTCTATCACAAAGATCTCATTTTTCTGTTAAAAAAACATAGCATGTGCTTTGGTCTCTGAACTGTTATATATCTTAGAGTCTCTAAAATAACTCTATGAGGTAAGAGTTTATTATTTGTAAATGCAGTTGATTTACTCATACATATCTCAAGCCTAGGGTGAAAGCCATATCTACTTTGGAAATTACATAGCTTCATTCACTTATTTTTAAGTAAAAAGCAAACAAAGAAATGAACAACAGTCAACAACTGAGATCACAGCTGAAGTCCAAACCCAACCATATGCATTTTTATTTTCATCCACCATGAACTAGGGAACTGAACTTACTGAGAGCTTTCCATATGCCAGACATCATTAGACACGATTCAATCTCATGTAATCCTCACCACCACCATAAGAAGGGTATTTCTAGCCCCATTTCACAGATGAGAAAACTGAGGCTCAGAAAGGCTAAGTATTAACTTACGCTAGAAAGTCAGAGAGTGGATAGTAAATCAGAGCTCCAGTGCTGAAATCAGTGTTCCCTAGGTTGCACTCCGTGGTTTCCACAGCACAGACATAACCGACATTCAAAGTTACGACCAGACACCATCAACACAAGGTAAATGCAGAAGCAGTTAAATACATCCAAGAAAAAAGGGCGATAAATAGAAATTTCAGAAAAAATATTGAGAAGTTTTTCTAAATTATTCAGTGTAGTCTGAGCAGTTTTTATATTAAACTCATAGTGACCTTCAAAAGATGTAATTTATATTTTACATTCCATTGAATCCTAGCTATAGAAAAGTATGCTTCATAAAAACAGACTCGGGATGTTTCAAATTTACAGACCTTTTCTAAAATTAGTAATATTTATTCAAACTGTTCGTTATTGATATTAGATGTAATTTAAAATAAGAGAATAAGAGTAATAGAATATAATCAGGAAGGTGTCCGAAAACAAGTTTACTAATATTTTATTTGTTTTTATTTTCTAAGGCTCATAACGTTTCAACCTACCTATATCATCATTCCAGGGATTAACAGCTGGCTTGTTGAAAGAGAACAGAAAAGAAAAGAACAGACTGGTTCTTGACTTTCACACCTTTTGTAATGAATTCCAACTGAACAAATTGCCTCAGAACATTTTTAATTATCAAAGGATATGCTTAAACGGAAAATATCTCAGTATATTTTTCTTTGAAAAGTAGGAAAAAAAATTAAGGACATTAAAAGGAGAATTTTTCATGTACTGGTGACTGGGTTAGGAAAGCATCATTACTGTACTCTTAAATTCAGGTACCATCACGTTCCCTCAATGACACCAACATCAAAGAAAAACGACGAGTAGCAGCTGAAGTATTTCAAGACTGAATACTTCCGGCTGAAGCCTTTGGAGTTTCTAATCAGGCCGACAGAAAGAGGTCCAAGGTCTGTGTTTTCCATTCCAAGAGTGTCAGTTACATGGTAAAACTTGTTCAGGAGCACAGGACTACTAGCTAGAACATTTAGAAACAAATTTGTATCCTCAAAGACTGCAGTCCCAACAGAGTGCTAACCCCATTACCTCAGGAAAAAGGTTTGAGGCTGACTCTTTAAATGGATTGTAAGAGGTAAAGCATTTGCTGGTGCATCTCAAATACGTTCTCTAGAGAGAGATGAGCAACCCACAGGCCCTCAAAGGTTTTTTTCCTCTCAAAATTAAAAAAAAAAAAACCTGAGAGTATCCTAGACACCCATTCCTTCTTAGTCCTTTATATCAGAAAGTTAAAACACTACATATAGAGGGGACATTATTTGTTTAGGAAGCAAATTTCTCATTCTACATACAGTTTAAAAGTTATGGGAAAATTATGGGAAAGTATGGAGAGTACCAGGTTTTCAAGTAAAAATAAATATCTGTTGGGATAGACTTAGAATAACATTAAACAAAATTCTGTGTCATTATTTTAAATCCCTCAGTTCAATTCAGTTCAGTTGCTCAGTAGTGTCTGACTCTTTGCAACCCCGTGAATCGCAGCACGCCAGACCTCCCTGTCCATCACCAGCTCCCGGAGTTCACTCAAACTCAGGTCCATCGAGTCGGTGATGCCATCCAGCCATCTCATCCTCTGTCGTCCCCTTCTCCTCCTGCCCCCATTCCCTCCCAGCATCAGAGTCTTTTCCAATGAATCAACTCTTCGCATGAGGTGGCCAAACTATTGGAGTATCAGCTTTAGCATCAGTCCTTCCAAAGAACACCCGGGACTGGTCTCCTTTAGGGTGGAGTGGTTGGATCTCCTTGCAGTCCAAGGGACTCTCAAGAGTCCAACACCACAGTTCAAAAGCATCAATTCTTTAGTGTTCAGCTTTCTTCACAGTCCAACTTTCACATCCATACATGATCACTGGAAAAACCACAGCCTTGACTAGACAGACATTTGTTGGCAAAGTAATGTCTCTGCTTTTCAATATGCTATCTAGGTTGGTCATAACTTTCCTTCCAAGGAGTAAGCATCTTTTAATTTCATGGGTGCAGTCACCATCTGCAGTGATTTTGGAGGCCCTCAAAATAAAGTCTGACACTGTTTCCACTGTTTCCCCATCTATTTTCCATGAAGTGATGGGACCAGATGCCATGATCTTCGTTTTCTGAATGTTGAGCTTTAAGCCAACTTTTTCACTCTCCTCTTTCACTTTCATCAAGAGGCTCTTTTAGTTCCTCTTCACTTTCTGCCATAAGGGTGGTGTCATCTGCATATCTGAGGTTATTGCTATTTCTCCCGGCAATCTTGATTCCAGCTTGTGCTTCATCCAGCCCAGTGTTTCTCATGATGTACTCTGTATAGAAGTTAAATAAGTAGGGTGACAGTATAGAGCCTTGATGTACTCCTTTTCCTATTTGGAACCAATCTGTTGTTCCATGTCCAGTTCTAACTGTTGCTTCCTGACCTGCATACAGGTTTCTCAAAAGGCAGGTCAGGTGATCTGAAATTCCTATCTCTTTCAGAATTTTCCACTGTTTATTTGATTTGGGTAACATTTACTTTCCCACCCCAAGCATAGATCTAAAACTTGAAATCCTGAAGGAAAGATGACTTTATTAGAGAATCCAAAACCACTCATGTCTAGGGAGATCCACTACCCAAAATTTCTTCTAAGGAGTTCTGAAAGGAAATGTTTGATGATGAGAATAAAACTATAAGCCAATCAATGCACATATATGAAAATGGCTTAAATTAAGGTTCTTTTTCTTCCTGGTCATTTCCACACAAGGCTGACACATTACAGGTTGGGAGTCGGCAGGTCTGCCACTGAGCACTGATACTCAGTAAAAAGGCCTTTCCTCTCCAGTTGCAAGTCTTTTCCATCTTAGAACATCCTCACAGGCCGGTCCTCAAACTGGGGACCGACCTCAGGAGTGGATGACTTCCTATTTCCTGACCATTCAGTATCCTTCAGGATCTCCTGAAGTCTAATTTGGCATCTAGACATGGGTCTTTAGACTTGCAACAATATGCTAACTCAGTTCAGTTCAGTTCAGTTGCTCAGTCGTGTCCGACTCTTTGCGACCCCATGAATTGCAGCACGCCAGGCCTCCCTGTCCATCACCATCTCCCAGAGTTCACTCAGATTCACGTTCATCGAGTCAGTGATGCCATCCAGCCATCTCATCCTCTGTCGTCCCCTTCTCCTCCTGCCCCCAATCCCTCCCAGCATCAGAGTCTTTTCCAATGAGTCAACTCTTCACATGAGGTGGCCAAAGTACTGGAGTTTCAGCTTCAGCATCATTCCTTCCAAAGAAATCCCAGGGCTGATCTCCTTCAGAATGGACTGGTTGGATCTCCTT
>SJYQ01002372.1:40094-68856 GCA_006410935.1 Redunca redunca | reverse complement strand
ATCCATACATGACCACTGGAAAAACCATAGCCTTGACTAGACGGACCTTAGTTGGCAAAGTAATGTCTCTGCTTTTGAATATGCTATCTAGGTTGTTCATAACTTTTCTTCCAAGGAGTAAGTGTCTTTTAATTTCATGGCTGCAATCACCATCTGCAGTGATTTTGGAGCCCCCAAAAATAAAGTTTGACACTGTTTCCACTGTTTCCCCATCTATTTCCCATGAAGTGACATGGGTTAAAACACAAAAATGTCTACAGAGAATCCTTACTCCAGAAAGTTTACATTCCTTAAGATGAAAAAAATGAGGTCAAAGGAGCTCATGAATTTTTAAGTGATTTATTTCTGCGCTCATAAAACTAATTAGGAAACGCTGTCACCTGTATTTAACATTGCTTTGAAGCCTCTTTACCTCACTGGGGGAAAAAAATAATTCTTAGCAAGTATTAAGCAGGAAGCATAAAAAATTTCACAAATGGAGTGGTTCTAATAAAAGAACAAAAAGAATAACAGGAAAAGTCACCAGATGCCAGCTATCACAGTTATACACACTACCAATTAATTATACTAAGCTTTTTAATATTGTAAGCACTGGGGAAATATTTAAAGACAAAAACTTGGAGATTCTGCTTTTGGTATGAGGGGTTTAAACACATAATGACTATTTCAGGGACTATTACAAATGAAAACTTCCTTTTGTACACCGAATGAATAAAATAAAGCCACAGAGCTATAAAATTTACATTATAAAAGCCTATTCTCCATAGGTTTATTAAAATGTTACATGAATAAATACTGTGCTATGCTTAGTTGCTCAGTTGTGTGTGACTCTTTTGAGACCCCATGGACTGTATACCCCAGGCTCCTCTGTCCATGGAATTCTCCAGTGAAGAATATCGGAGTGGGTTGCCATCCCCTTCTCTAGGGGATCTTCCCAACCCAGGGATTGAACCCAGGTCTCCTGCATTGCAGGCAGATTTTTTTTTTTTTTTTTTTTTTTTTTAACCATCAGAGCCAAATACTACAGATTTGGAAGTGTTTGCAGAATCTTCCTCCAATGGGCTATCTCTTTCATTTCATATACCAAGCTAGACCAACCTAGACGGCATACTAAAAAGCAGAGACATCACTTTGCCAACAAAAGTTCATCTAAGTAAAGGCTATGGTTTTTCCAGTAGTCATGTATGGATGTGAGAGTTGGATTATAAAGAAAGCTGAGCGCCAAAGAATTGATGCTTTTGAACTGTGGTGCTTGAGAAGACTCTTGAGTGTCCCCTGGACTGCAAGGAGATCCAACCTGTCCATCCAAAAGGAAATCAGTCCTGAATATTCATTGGAAGGACTGATGCTGAAGCTGAAGCTCCAATACTTTGGCCACCTTATTCGAAGAACTGACTCATTAGAAAAGACCCTGATACTGGGAAAGATTGAAGGCAGGAGGAGAAGGGGATGATAGAGGATGAGATGGTTGGATGACATCACTGACTTGATGGACATGAGTTTGAGTAAACTCTGGGGTTGGTAATGAACAGGGAGGCCTGGCATGCTGCAGTCCATGGGGGTGCAAAGAGTCAGACACGACTGAGCGACTGAACTGAACTGAACTGAACTGAAATGAAATGAACTATGCTCATGAACACTTGCTTCTGATTTTTCCTAAATATTTATGAATAACAGAGTCTCTCATTCGACAGCAATGTTCTTGGCACAGCTCTTCCTCCAGATGCAGCATCCAGTATGGTCTTGAATTAAGGATCAAGTGGCATCCTGAGTGCTGCTTCCCTCAACCATCTGCTAGCTTTGTGGGGTTTTAACAAACCAAATGTCATTTTAAATGTTTCCAGTGCTCCTAACCACAATAAAATAACTGTTAAGTAAAATTAACTTAAGGCTTAGTAAACTAGAAACACACACAAAAGAGAGAGAAAAATGAAAGCTCATTCCTCCTTAAGAGAGAAGGAGGTGGAACTGATATCTTTTGCATGATCAGAGTCTATCCGAGATACAGTCAGTGCCTTCCTGCGGCTGTGTTATCACAAGGCCAGCAACTGCTTTACAAATTAAACATGAGGACAGGTCCATTAAAAGTGAGTAAGCATGGGATCTTAGGGTTTATAGTAAACTTAACCTCAGGACCACCAGAGTTCAGAGATTCCTTCTAGGTTATTTTCCATTTCATCCTTCATATCCATTTTTCGGAAAACAGGCCCATGGGAAAGAGAGGATCCAAACTCTATAAATCTTAGTCCAGGGTGCCCTAAGATTACTTGATTTTAATTGCTCACCCTGACTGTAGCTTGACATCTGCTCCAGCGTTCCTTCCAGGAAGCAAGTCACAGATGCAAAAAGGCTGAACCAATCCGTTGCTCAGTCTTTTGTGTCTAATCACTTCCCACCTAAGGTCAACATGACAATCAGATACTCAAAATGAAACCTATTAAGGAGAAAAAATATTTTAACCTCAGATTAGTACTTTTTAATATTGGGGGTATAATATACCATTCATCTCTACTTTGTTTTAAAAAATTATTTTAATTCTCTTGTAACTTTTCTTCCTTTGAGTGTAGTAGGACTTTATAGCAATCTGTGACTCTATTTCAACTCAGCATTGCTAAGCAAACATTGTTATTTTATTCGTGCCTATAACAAACTGTGATACTGTTAAAACTCTACGCTTTGGTGATAAAATTTTTAAATGTGGAGGATCTAGGAATTCTGAGTAGCTTTTAAAAAATATTTTCTCTGTCTTCTCTGTGACTCTAACCTTCATTCAATTCTTCTCTTCCTCAATTTTTCTATTTCAAAGAGATAACTTTTGAGAATGTTTTGGTTCTAAATATTGTACAATTCTATAAATATAACTTCTATCACATCCATTTGGAAAATTGTAAATATTCATTATTCAGAAATTTTGTAAGATTGGCAGTGGGAAAAGAGCAAGCAATTGGCTAGGAGAAAACCATAAATTTGGATTTCTAGTGTTATCCTCAAATTCCATTACATATCCAGGCACCATACTTTGTAACCATGTTAACAGGAGTCTAACGAATTTAATGTAAAAACATTTATAATATGTTGCAGTTTTATAATCTAACTTTGGCATTTAGATTTTAATAGTCCAGGATTCTTTAAAAATGTAAGTGATGCTGTTTCTCTTCATTTGAGAGAACTTGTGTTAATGTCCATTTGGGAATTCATTAATCTTGAGGCTTAGAATCTAATCTGGCCTTCCATCAAACTATACTATAAAGAATCGAGAATTTGAAATGATACTGTACAAAGAACACTGGCAACATGTTTATCTTCTTTATAAAGTTTTCTAATCCCATCCCTTTATTCCCATGACTTTAGACACCGCTACTGCTGCTGCTGCTGCTAAGTCACTTCAGTCATGGCCGACTCTTAGCGACCCCATGGACTGCAGCCTACCAGGCTCCTCCATCCATGGGATTTTCCAGGCAAGAGTGCTGGAGTGGGTTGCCATTTCCTTCTCTAATGCATGAAAGTGAAAAGTGAAAGTGAAGTCTCTCAGTCGTGTCTGACTCTTAGCAACCCCATGGACTGCAGCCCACCAGGCTCCTCCATCCCTGGGATTCTCCAGGCAAGAGCACTGGAGGGGGTGCCATTGCCTTCTCCAAGACACTGCTACTATTATTGCTTATTTGTGCTCTATCAACACTCTTAGGTTAGATACCCCTAATTATCAAAACCAGTACAAATTAAACCACTAAACCCTTTAGGCAGCTTGGAGTTAGCTCTCCTGGGAGCCAGGGCTATAATCACGTAAGTTACTGAGCCTCAATCCTCCTCGTTCTTGCCTGCCTAAGGAAATGGATCCAGCCTACCTTTACCTACTGGAGAATGGGAAGTCAGGCACTGCCTTCCAGAACCAAACCACAGTCCACCCTGCCCACCTCAGTTTCATCTGCCACATCCCAGTTCCTCATACCTATGCCACTGTTTTGGGCTTCCCTGGTAGCTCAGCAGGTAAAAAAAATTTAAAAACCTGCATGCAGTGCAGGAGAACCCAGTTCAATTCCTGGGTCAGGAAGATCCCCTGGAGGAGGGCATGGCAACCCACTCCCATACTCTTGCCTGGAGAATCCCCTGGACAGAGGAGCCTGGAAGGAGTCCATGGGGTCACGTAAAGTCAGACATGACTGAGCGACTAAGCACAGCACAGCAGACCACTGCTTCAGCTTCTGTTCTCTCCCTCACTCTCTAGGGCCAGTCTGCCTTTCGAATTTGGGAGTAAGCAACACTGAGAATGAACTTTTAAGAATTTAGGGGACTGAGGAGAAAAAGAATGCCAAAAATAATCAACACTAGATCAGAGTGGCCCAAAATGAATTCAAACAAGCAAAACTGTGATTGGTCAACTATGTCAGTGGCATGGGGATAGTATAGAACGGAAGGGACATCACAAGCACTGCAGAAAATGATCAGCCCTCCCTTATCTTACATTTCTTAACAAACTTAATACTTCATGTTTTAAAAACATTTATTTATTTGACTATGCCAGGTCTCAGTTGGTTGGGGCATGAGAACTCTTAAGTTACAGCATGTGGGATCTATGAATAATTTCCTTACTAGGGACCAAACCTAGGCCCCCCTGCGTTGGGAGCACGGAGTCTTAGCCACTGGACCATTAGAGAAGTCCAAATATTTCATTTTTTAAGATGAGCATTATTCCAACTTCTTACGTCTCTTCCCCTTCCTTCAATCTTCCCATCTTGTTTAATGCAGGACATTTTAGTATAATGCATTTTAATCATGTTATATTCCAATACTGGTGTCGCCTAACACAGTAGATCATACATGGCCAATCACTCTTTTAACTTTTAGACAGGATATAACAAAAGAATCCGTTTCAAGCACCATCACTCTTCATTTGCTCTCTGCATCCCTGGATAAATTAGCTGACCACCGGGGTGACAGGAGGCAGTAAAATAACCGTTCAAGATTTTTAACAAAGACAAGAATTTTAAATAAGAAAGAACCAAGGAAAATTTTTAATGAATACTCAAAAGTGTACTAACATATCTCTATTCAAAAAGGATAAAAAAAAGTAGATGAATTTTTAATTGATTAAACAGAAAAACATGTAGCATGCTGAAGCACAAATAGTGAAATAAACTCAAGGGTTCTGTGTAACTAATATTTATGAAGTGTTAACTAGGTGCCAAGAAGTGTCTAGATGTGTAAGCTTCACACAGTCACTGCCAGATTTTTAAAAAGAAAGAAACTAAGAAGGGTCATTTGAAGAAATGGCAGCAGCTAATTTTAAAAAAAGAAAAAAGGAAGGACAAAGAAAAATGTGATGCAATTTTTAAAAGACTTTTAAAAGGAAAAATCAAAAAATCTCAAATGTATTTCATGAAACAAAAATATTTAAGGAAGCAAAATAATAGTTGACACTTATAGACCAACCTCTGTTACTGGGGTTAGACCAACCTCCTAATGTAGCACCTCTCGAGAACTTTTAGCCCTTATGTATCATTATGTATTTTTTTGCTTTGCTTTATTTCTGAGTGTGCTTTATTTCTCTTGTGCACCTTAGATATACAGTTTGACGAGTAACCACAGTATCAGCAAGCAAATTCCACTCCAATCAATCTCCACATCCACATGGGCAACCTCTATTCTTATTCCTTTCAACAGATGTCAGCTCTTCCCTATATTTAACTGTTTATATGCATTTCTCATGTCTGCTCAGATAGACTATTAGCCCCTTAGCACCAGCAACGTTGTTTTCAGAATTGGTAGGGACTCTAGAACTTTTAACCCAGTTCCCTCCTTTCCCACAAGGAAATAAAGAAACCAGAGAAACTTAATGTAAGACCTGGGACTGAGACAAGGAAACGCCCTCTCAGACCTGTGCAACTTCTATCATATTGGAAGGAGGAGGTTCAGTTTTGGACATCTCATTCCATACCGAGTCCGGGTGTTCAGAAATCATTTTATTGGAAAAAAATTAATGAAGGGAAACTTGTGTTCCACTTGGGAATATTCCCCCTTACCTCTCACCTGCCCATTGGCCTTCAGAATAGACATAGGTGAAAAGTGAAAGAAAGTGAAGTCGCTCAGTCATGTCCAACTCTTTGCAACCCCAAGGTCTGTAGCCTGCCAGGCTCCTCTGTCCATGGGATTTTCCAGGCAAGAGTGCTGGAGTGGGTTGCCATTGCCTTCTCCAGGGGATCTTCCTGACCCAGGGATCGAACCCTGGGTCTCCCACATTGTAGGCAGACGTTTTACCCTCTGAGCCACCGGGGAAGCCCATAGACACAGGTTAGAGGGGCACAGAGTGGCATGAGGTGGCGGGAGGTGCCTGGCAGGCAGTCTCTGTACCAGCAGTGGGAGCTGTGCCAGGGAAGCTGAGTATAAACAGGTTCTCCCCACCCAGCCTCTCTGGACTGTCACTGCCCTTCTCAGCTCCTTGACCCCTTTTTATTTTAATGTCTCCCCCGGAGGCTGTCTTTCTCAACCTCTGTGGCCCCTTTCTTGGGTTTAATCCAGCGGGTTTGGGGGTAGAGGGGACACTTAACTCTTTACACTCAGGGCAATTCTAAGAGCTGCGTGGGTTGAAACAGCACTGGAACCACTCTCATCTGGAGTCAGTCTGTCTAGAGGAACCCCAATCCTTTATTTTAGGTAGTTTCTTCATTTGCAAAATAAGCTGAGGAGGAAATGAGAATGTATTTTGAAAAGCATCAGACACACAGTAGTGAAGCGAAGTGAAAGTCGCTCAGTTGTGTCCAACTGTTTGCAACCCCATGGACTATACAGGCCATGGAATTCTCCAGGCCAGAATACTGGGCTGAGCAGCCTTTCCCTTCTCCAGGGGCTCTTCCCAACCCAGGGATCGAACCCAAGTCTCCTGCATTGCAGGAGGATTCTTTACCAGCTGAGTCACCAGGGAAGCCCAGACACACGGTAAGTACTCAATAAATGTTAGTTATTATCCAAATGACACTGGATAAAGTTCTCTAGGGATCCACATTATATCAGTTCAGTTCAGTCACTCGGCTGTGTCCAACTCCTTTCGACCCCATGAACTGCAAGCACCCCAGGCCTCCCTGTCCATCACCAACTCCTGGAGTCCACCCAAACTCATGTCCTTGAGTCAGTGATGCCATCCAACCATCTCATCTTCTGTTGTTCCCTTCTCCTCCACCCTCAATCTTTCCCAGTATCAGGGTCTTTTCAAATGAATCAACTCTTTGCATCAGATGGCCAAAGTATTGGAGTTTCAGCTTCAAAATCAGTCCTTCCAATGAACACCCAGGACTGATGTTCTTTAGGATGGACTGGTTGGATCTCCTTGCAGCCCACAGGACTCTCAAGAGTCTTTTCCAACATCACAGTTCAAAAGCATCAATTCTATTTGTATTAAACAATCATAATATAAGGTGTATATGATTGCAAAACTATACAGCAAATGTTGACACAATAAAACTGTCACAGAAAGAAGAAACAGGCTGGGGAAGAAGACACAAACTTAGAGCAGGAGAACCAAGTGAATGAGCATATATATTTATGTGCTGGTGGTCAGGGGCTCCTCTTGATTTGGGAACTCCCTTATTGGAACTTCTGCAGTGCCCTGTTTATGGGACATATCCTAGTCTGTTGTATGAAAATTAGTCATATCCTTCCCCTCAGGAGGATGTAGACATCTTAGGATAAATGTTTACCAAATAAACTGAAATGCATTTCAAATAAAGTTAAAACTCTTTCTTCCCAATCCCATTCCTTACCTTGAAAAGTTCCAAGCTTACATAGAGGTGATTACATATTCAAACAAAATAAGAAGCTAATTCAAAGTTTATCTTTAGAGATTTCCGGCACTAGGAGATGATACATTTCTATACATCCGTAATTATTTTCCTTCTTTGCTGTTGGTTCCCCTTCAAAATTCATGCTATTTTTCACTTCATGTGGAATGATAAGCTTCATAAATTTATCTTGAAATTCTTGCCAAAGTCCCAAGTCACTCTTGCCCTTTACCGCAACTGTGTTTCCAAAGAAACCAAAGGCAGTGAGTGTATTCCAGGGTTCTTCAGAATGTTTCTGAATCTAATTCCTTCATTCTTTGTTCTAACATTCTGGAAGGAAGGGTCGTATTCATTCAGTTTCCTGCATAAGTACTCCAGAGTATGTTTTGCATCTTGGCAGTCATAACTATGTATCCATTTGGGCAGAAAAGTTTTCCATTAATTAATTATATAGATAATTCACGTTTCATGCATAATAAATGTGTATTCATCATAACTCTAGACTATATGTTTGCACAAGTACACTGTCAAAACATATTTCTAGGATAAATAAAATAATTATCTCTTTCTTCTTGTTAAAAAGCCATTCTTTCCATGTTTCCAATATCCTGAATGTATGCTTTTTCACAAAATGATCAACTCGCATCCACTTACTTGCAACAAAACTGAATGAACCTAAATTTCTATCTAATTCTTATCCTGATATTTAAATAAAGAAGTAATTTCCAACAGTAATAAAGAACTATTTCCAAAACTAATAAATATAAAAAATGTTTAAAGTTAGCAAATCCTTCTGTGCTATTTGTGTTGGGTTTGGGGACAGCACAGTACAGTATGTTTTATTTGTAATTAGTACTTGCACTAGGAGAAAGCGATGGCACCCACTCCAGTCCTCTTGCCTGGAGACTCCCATGGATGGAGGAGCCTGGTGGGCTGTGGCCCACGGGGTTGCGAAGAATCTGACACGACTGAGCGACTTCGCTTTCACTTTTCACTTTCACGTACTGGAGAAGGAAATGGCAACCCACTCCAGTGTTCTTGCCTGGAGAATCCCAGGGACGGGGAAGGCTGGGTGGGCTGCCGTCTATGGGGTCGACAGAGTTGGACACGACTGAAGCGACTTAGCAGCAGCAGCAGTACTTGTACTGATGGTTCAAAACACAGGAGCCCGATCTGAAATAATCTCTAACAACTTCACTATGCCCTATCAGCTAACTTTGTCTAGAAATGTCAACTTTTTAAGATGAGTGATTTATGTTACGCTTTAAATATTTTAATCAGAGCAAGGGAATAGTAGATTCAAAAAATATTTATGCGTATTTCATTAAGCTGCACACCAACTTCATGAAAATTCTTATATATTGTATGCAATTTTTCTCATAAATCATCAGATGGCTTCAGCAAGAGAAATATACGCTATTTAAAGTGGCCCATGTGATGATTAGGAAACTCTGCTGCGACCAGTCACTAAGTCAACTGAAGGCAGATGGTGCCGATGTGTTCAGCTGAAAGAAGTGTCGATCACAAGTATCTGCCAATCAAACACTTGGGAAAGAAATGAGCTCCATCTGTGTTTTAATTACTCCAGCAAAACCATCCAGGGTAACTGCCAAAGCCGCACATTTTCACAGAGGACAAGAGACATAACACGTACTTTCTTTCATAAGAGAAAGGAGTAATTTCCATATACAGTACTGGCCAGAAAACAAAACAAATCAAAAAAGAGTACCATCAATTTAGAATAAAATCTAGTGACAACATGAATACTCTCTCCAAAATATTATTTTGCCACAGTTCTATGTATACTTTCCGAAGGCAGTTCTAGTATATTAAAGGATTATATACATGAAAGTTAAGATGTGAAAATTTAAAGTTAAAATATTATTCAAATATTTTGGGCACCTAAATATTTTAGACAACTAAATACTTGGCTTCCCTGATGGCTCCGATGGTAAAGTATCTGCTTGTGATATGGGCGACCTGGGTTTGATCCTTGAGTTGGGAAGATCCCCTGGAAGAGAGAATGGCTAACCACTCTAGTATTCTTGCCTGGAGAATCTCCATGGAGAGAGAAGTCTGGTGGGCTACAGTCCATGGCATCGCAAAGAGTCAGACATGACTGAGGGACTAAGCACAATAGTAACCCCACACAAATTTAATAACGTTAAAAAAATTTACAAATTTTTAAATATGCGATTTTATATTTTACTTGATAATCACACAGTACTATATTTATCAATACATTCTTATATCACTATAAACACTTATTTCACTAAAAGGAATAAAGAACTTCAGAACTTTTCTAGCAACAGGCACCCGGTTCCATTTTCTCTCAAATGATACTGGGTGGTTTCACTGTTGGTCTACTTTGTTTTTCCGTTTGCTATTGTTATCATAAACAAATTTATTCTAAGTTCGCCTTATTTCATCACTGAAACGGAAAATGTAAGAATACAAACATAACAAAGTCGGCACTTCTACGGTGGAGGTTTCGGGAGAAGCTGGACATGTCTGAGCGACTGAGCTCAACTGAACTTATGACTGCGACGTGCAAGTGAGCAGAAAGGAATAAAGCTCTCCTTTGTCTTCGTTCTCTCACCAGCAACAAATTTCTGGCAGGAAGAATTACTGAGTAAGTTCAGATTCATACCAAGCTCAACGTTTTAGTTACGTTTTGAAACTTGAGAAGAGCTATGAGCATACACAAATGTTGATGATATCAAGATTTATGAGCACTAAACAGAATGGGAAAGACTAAAAACAATAACATGGGAAAGACTAGAGATCTCTTCAAGAAAATTAGAGATACCAAGGGACCATTTCATGCAAAAATGGGCTCGATAAAGGACAGAAATGGTATGGACTTAGCAGCAGAAGAAGATATTAAGAAGAGGTGGCAAGAATACACAGGAGAACTGTACAAAAAAGATCTTCATGACCCAGATAACCATGGTGGTGTGATCACTCACCTAGATCCAGACAGCCTGGAATGTGAAGTCAAGCGGGCCTTAAGAAGCATCACTATGAACAAAGCTAGTGGAGGTGATGGAATTCAGTTGAGCTATTTCAAATCCTAAAAGATGATGTTGTGAAAGTGCTGCACTCAAAATGCCAGGAAACTGGGAAAACTCAGCAGTGGCCACAGGACTGGAAAAGGTCAGTTTTCATTCCAATCCCAAAGAAAGGCAATGCCAAAGAATGCTCAAACTACCACACAATTGCACTCATCTCACACACTAGTGAAGTAATGCTCAAAATTCTCCAAGCAAGTCTTGAACAGTATGTGAACCGAGAACTTCCAGATGTTCAAGCTGGATTTAGAAAAGGCAGAGGAACCAGAGATCAAATTGCCAACATCCTCTGGATCATCAAAAAAGCAAGAGAGTTCCAAAAAGAAAAAATCTACTTCTGCTTTATTGACTATGCCAAAGCCTTTGACTGTGTGGATCACAACAAACTGTGGAAAATTCTTAAAGAGATGGGAATACCAGACCACCTTACTTGCCTCCTGAGAAATCTGCATACAGGTCAAGAAGCAACAGTTAGAACTGGACATGGAAAAAGAGACTGGCTCCAAATTGGGAAAGAAATACGTCAAGGCTGTATATTGTCACCCTGCTTATTTAACTTCTATGCAGCAGAGTACATCATGAGAAACGCTGGGCTGGATGAAGCACAAGCTGGAATCAAGATTGCTGAGAGATATATCAATAACCTCAGATATGCAGATGATACCACCCTTATGGCAGAAAACAAAAAAAGAACTGACCAGTCTCTTGGTGAAAGTGAAAGATGAGAGGGAAAAAGTTGGCTTAAAGCTCAACATTCAGAAAAATAAAATCATGGCATCTGGTTCCACCACTACATGGCAAATAGATGGGGAAACAATGGAAACAATGGCAGACTTTATTTTGGGGGGCTCCAAAATCACTGCAGATGGTGACTGCACCCATGAAACTAAAAGACACTTGCTCCTTGGAATAAAAGCTCTGACCAACCTAGACAGCATATTAGAAAGCAGAGACATCACTTTGCTGACAAAGGTCTGTCTAGTCAAAGCTATGGTTTTTCCAGTAGTTATGTATGGATGTGAGTGTTGGAACATAAAGCTGAGCATCAAAGAATTGTGGTATTTGAACTGTGGTATTGGAGAAGACCCTTGAGAGTCCCTTGGACTGGAAGGAGATCCAACCAGTCCATCCTAAAGGAGGTCAGTCCTAAGTGTTCACTTGAAGGATCGATGCTGAAGCTAAAACTCCAACACTTTGTTCCCCTGATGTGAAGAACTGACTCATTGGAAAAGACCCTGATGCTGGGAAAGATTGAAGGCAGGAGGAGAAGGGGACTTCAGAAGATGAGATGGTTGGATGGCATCATCGACTCAATGGACATGAGTTTGAGTAAACTCCGAGAGTTGGTGATGGACAGGGAGGCTTGGGGTGCCGCAGTCCATGGGGTCGCAAAGAGTCAGACATGACTGAGCGACTTAACTGAACTGAACCCTAAATGTGCATCATAACAAAATTAATTCATTCTTCCAATAAGCGTTTATCAAGTGCTTATTATATGTTGAGAGTTGGAGTATAAAGGTGAATAAAGCAGTCCCTGCTCTAAAGGATCTTAGGGTCTTAGCAAGTGTCCAACCCCATAAGTAACTGAATGCCACACAAAGTCACACAAAATAAGATGTATGAACAAGGTGCATGACTGGTGGCAGCGAGGAGGGAAGAATTAATCTTGTTGGGATTTAGGGGGAGACTCTGAGAGGGATACGTGGGCTTTCACTGGGACAAACAAAGAGAGGGAAAGAATACAGCAAACAGAGCCAGCATGTGGAAAGGCAGGGATGCTTCACAGTTCATCAGGCTTCCTCACAATACCCACCTCTTGGGAATGGTGATTGACAGGGTCAAATGCTCCCAAGAGGTTATTTGGGATCTGGTCTGAAAAGGGCATTTTATGTTGAGTCATTTGATGGTGATTACCCACTCCAGTGTTCTTGCCTGGAGAATCCCAGGGACGGGGGAGCCTGGTGGGCTGCCGTCTATGGGGTCGCACAGAGTCGGACACGACTGAAGCGACTCAGCAGCAGCAGCAGCAGTGACCTTTTTATGCAACAGTTTTAGGCCTGGATGGGGTTGAAAAGAGTGAATGAGAGGAGGGAAAGTGAAGAAGCGGGCAGCAGTATCACTGAGTGAGAAGCGAAGAAGTAGGAAGCAGTTCAGCAGTGGAGAGATCAGAGGCGACAGGGCGGATGGGGGAGAGGCGGGGTCTTTCCTTTTCTCAGCTGCATGACTGCATTACCCATTTGATGCTCTCTCCACAACCTGATCGATGATTCTTTCATGCACTGTGTTTAACTGTCTGTCCATCTGTCTACTCTCTCAGCTACGAGAGTAAACTTCAATCTGCAGTTTAAAGAATTTCAATGGCACTTTATTTTCCACTGAAGTAAACATAGACACTTTGGCCTAGGATTTAAGTCCCTCTTCAACAATGCCCTACCCTGACCATCCAGTCTTTTCTCCTAGTTAATTTCACTTTAGGAAGAAGTAGTGGTCTTGTGCCCCCAAACACCCATCATTATTCTTATCAAATCACTACAACGCTGGTAGTACTAATAAATTCAATTACTCATCTATTCAACAAGTAGTTACTATACTATAGATACATACTTATACATAGTAACAAGTAGTTACTACACACACTATACATACTATCACCTAATAGGTGCTAAGCATTGGTTTTAAAGCTATAGATATAGCAGTGAATAAAACAAAGGTTCTTACCCTCAGGGAAATTATGCTCTGATGGAGAAAGACAGAAAACAAATTTGATTTAAAAACTAAGATCATGGTTTGCTTCACAGCAAATAGAAGAGGGGAAAGTGGAAGCGGTGACAGACTTTATTTTGGGGGGCTCGAAAATCACTGTAGATAGTAACTTCAGCCATGAAATTAAAAGATGCTTGCTCCCTAGAAGGAAAGCGATGACAAACCTAGACAGCATATTAAAAAGCAAAGAGATCACTTCGCTGCCAAAGGTCTGTATGTCAAAACTATGGTTCTTCCAGTAGTCATGCACAGATGTGAGAGGTGGACCATAAAGAAGGCTGAGTGCCAAAGAAATGATGCTTTCAAGTTGGGATGCTAGAGAAGACTCTTGAGTCCCTTGGACAGCAAGGAGATCAAACCAGTCCATCATAAAGGAAATCAACCCTGAATATTCATTGGAAGGACTGAGGCTAAAGCTGAAGCTCTAATACTTTGGCCACCTAATGTGAAGAGCTGGCTCACTGGAAAAGACCCTAGTTCTGGCAAAGACTGAAGGAAAAAGGAGAAGGGGGCAACAGAGGATGAGATGGCTAGATAACATCACCACCTCAATGGATACGAATTTGAGCAAACTCTGACAGATATTGGAGGATGGGGGGGCATGCTGTAGTTCTTGAGGTTGCAAGGAGTCAGGCACAACTTAGCAACTGAACTACAACAATGTGAAATATATACTGTTAGATATTAACAAATGCAAAGAAGGAAAAAGCAAGAAAAGGAGTTAGGGATATTGGTGTGCTGTTGAGCAAAGTAGGCTCCTAAGTTTAAACAAGGGATTCGGCACATGCTCCACAGAGAAGCAAAACCCTGGAGGAAATAAAAGCACAGGCCCTGGCAGTACCTGGGGGAGGAGCACTCCAGGTTGGGAAGAGGAAGTATAAGATCCAAGTGGGGTACATGTTTGGCTTATGACAGGAAGAATTATGCAGAAATAAAGTCCAAGGGGTGGATGGGCATCAGCTTTGTTAGGACTTGACTTTTACTATGAATAAGATGAGAAGCCATTGGAAGGTTTTGAGGAGAGGAGAGACATGACCTGAAGTGTGGTTCAAAAATCACTTGGGCCACTATACTGAGATCAGACAGCAGGAGCCTGGAGCCAAGTCAACGGCTATTGCAAGAATCTGAGCAAAATCTAACGATGGCTTGGACCTGAATGGGCATTGTGCCGGTGGTGAAAAGTGGTCAGAGTCTGGATATATTCTGAGTGTAGCACTAACAGAATATGGAGTATACGAGGAAAAGAAGACAGGCTGACTCCAAAGTTTTTGAGCTGAGCGACTGAAACAGCATTGTCCTACAGGAATATAATGTGAGCCACACATATAATTTTTAATTTTCTGATAGTCACATTTTAAAAAGTTAAAAGACAAAGATGAAGTCAATTTTTAAAGTCTATCTTATTTAGTCCAATAAAAGAAAATATTTCAACAAGTAATACAAAAAATTATTAAGATTTTTTTTCAAACTAAGTCTTTGAGATCTATATTTTACATTTTATATAGTACATGTTATTGAGCCAGCCACGCTTAAGCACTCAACAGCTACATGCGGTCTGTGGCAACCACGCTGTGATAGTGCAGAACCAGAATGCTGAAGCTGTTTTTTCTTTCTTTTTTGTAACAGGGATACTAAATGTAACGGGTATACAAGTCACAGTTTAAATTTTAGTAGTAAGTCATGGAAGGCAATGCAATGTTCACTGAAAATGTTAGTTAGTAAATGATGGTACAACCAAGTAGCTACTGAAAACTAGATTTCCAAAGAATATATAAGGGTATATAAAGCATGTTCATAGTAAAGGGGGTGAGATGGAGTCAGAGAAAGAAAATAATGCACACAAAACTATCTCCTGAGTGGTAGTGAGGAATAAAAAATACATGCCCACGTACACCTGGAAAGGCATATCTCAAAATGGTAAGAGTATTTGTCAGATAACTGATACAGTAAAGGCTGTAGGCTGGACATAGGGGAATCATCAGGAGTTTGGGACATGTTATATTTAAGATGCCTATTAGATAATCCCAAGTGGAAATATGCTGTTTCGAGTCCAAGAGAGAGGTTCCGATCAGAAATGTAAATCTGGAAACTGTCAGCGTATTATGGAGCTTAAAGCCAAGAAAGAGACCGGATGAGTTGCCCACTCTCAAGGGAAGAGTGAGTTTCAACAGAGACGAGATCAGGACTGGAGCCTTCAGTTAGAATATACCCATTTTCAGAGTCAGCAAGATGAGGAACCAGCAGACTGGGAAGAACCGCAAGTTAAGCTGAAGCAAAATCAGAGGAGACGGTGCTTGAAAGAGTATAAAAGACCACCTGCTTCAAACGATACCTACAAGCCCCAGGCCGAGAGGACTGAGCACCGAGCTGGTCATGACGAAAGCCACTGGTGATCCTGACCGAAGCAGCTTTATTGGAGAGGTGGGTTTGGAAAGGAGTGCGCTGAAGACAGGTTAGGAGATGAACTGCACTCCTACATGAGCAGTTTTGCTGTGAAGCGGGGCAAAAAATAGGGGTGTTTGAATCAGTCTGATTACATACCTCTTGTGTTCTCATCTCTCCCACTCTCATTTAAGTCCCTGGAGGCGGGCAACACCTTAATTCTCTGAGCTCCATATTACTTTTGCAACAAAAAAAAATGTATGTCCAGCAGTGACAGCAACATTAGGCAGGCTAGCAGACTGACTGCTGAAGTAAATGACTGGATGACCAGGAGAGTTAACTCATCTTTCAGGTCATCAATAGGGGAAGCCCTTAACTCAGGATAAACACCTCTGAAAAGTAACTGAAATCTGATAATTACTGGCTGTCAAGGAGGCAAAGTATGCATCTCTTTGTAACTCAGTGAAAGCTTTCATCAAGAATGATCTTTACTTTTTTGCCAAATCCCAAGTTCAAAAACCACTAAACCCTACATATCTTTGACATTACTGTAAAGATGAAAAAAAATCCAAATATTGAAACCTCAGACAGATAAAGTAGTGAAATATCTATATAACACAGAAGACCATAGATTGCAAACCAAATCAATACAGGAGATTCGTACAGTGAAAAATATACTGACTAGGAAAATCAATTATTCTTCAAATTTTCAACATTTTACTAAGTCTAGACAAATTTCAAGCTCTAGTTTTGCACAATCAGTCTTTCAACAGCAGTTCAACCTACCTGGAAAAATCATCACAGAACTAATACATTAGAAGGTAATGCTCAAACTACTGCACAATTGCACTCATCTCACACGCTAGTAAAGGAGAAGGCAATGCACCCCACTCCAGTGCTCTTGCCTAGACAATCCCATGGATGGAGGAGCCTGGTAGGCTGCAGTCCATGGGGTCGCTAAGAGTTGGGCGCGACTGAGCGACTTCACTTTCACTTTTCACTTTCATGCATTGGAGAAGGAAATGGCAATCCACTCCAGTGTTCTTGCCTGGAGAATCCCAGGGATGGGGGAGCCTGGTGGNAGCTCTAGTTTTGCACAATCAGTCTTTCAACAGCAGTTCAACCTACCTGGAAAAATCATCACAGAACTAATACATTAGAAGGTAATGCTCAAACTACTGCACAATTGCACTCATCTCACACGCTAGTAAAGGAGAAGGCAATGGCACCCCACTCCAGTGCTCTTGCCTGGACAATCCCATGGATGGAGGTGCCTGGTGGGCTGCAGTCCATGGGGTCGCTAAGAGTTGGGCACGACTGAGCGACTTCACTTTCACTTTTCACTTTCATGCATTGGAGAAGGAAATGGCAATCCACTCCAGTGTTCTTGCCTGGAGAATCCCAGGGATGGGGGAGACTGGTGGGCTGCCGTCTATCGGGTCGCACAGAGCCAGCCACGACTGAAGCGACTTAGTAGCAGCAGCAGCACACCCTAGTAAAGTAATGCTCAAAATTTTCCAAGCCAAGCTTCAGCAATACGTGAACCGTGAACTCCCTGATGTTCAAGCTCGTTTTAGAAAAGGCACAGGAACCAGAGATCAAATTGCCAACACCTAATGGACCATAGAAAAAGCAAGAGAGTTCCAGAAAAACATCTATTTCTGCTTTATTGACTATGCCAAAGCCTTTGACTCTGTGGATCACAATGAACTGTGGAAAATTCTGAAAGAGATGGGAATACCAGACCACCTGACCTGCCTCTTGAGAAATCTGTATGCAGGTCAGGAAGCAATAGTTAGAACTGTACATGGAACAACAGACTGGTTCCAAATAGGAAAAGGAATACATCAAGGCTGTATATTGTCACCCTCCTTATTTAACTTCTATGCAGAGTACATCATGACAAACGCTGGGCTGGAAGAAGCACAAGCTGGAATCAAGATTGCCGGGAGAAATATCAATAACCTCAGATATGTAGATGACATAACCCTCATGGCAAAAAGTGAAGAACTAAAGAGCCTCTTGATGAAAGTGAAAGAGGAGACCGAAAAAGTTGGCTTAGAGCTCAACATTCAGGAAACAAAGATCATGGCAACCGGTCCCATCACTTCACAGCAAATAGATGGGGAAACAGTTGAAACAGTGTCAGACTTTATTTTTTGGGGCTCCAAAATCACTGCAGATGGTGACTGCAGCCATGAAATTAAAAGACGCTTACGCCTTAGAAGGAAAGTTATGACCAACCTAGACAGCATATTCAAAAGCAGAGACATTACTTTGTCAACAAAGGTCCATCTAGTCAAGGCTATGGTTTTTCCAGTNGTCAACAAAGGTCCATCTAGTCAAGTCTATGGTTTTTCCAGTAGTCATGTATGGATGTTAGAGTTGAACTATAAAGAAAGCTGAGTGCCAAAGAATTGATGCTTTTGAACTGTGGTGTTGGAGAAGACTCTTGAGAGTCTCTTGGATTGCAAGGAGATCCAACCATTCCATCCTAAAGGAAATCAGTCCTGGGTGTTCATTGGAAGGACTAATGCTGAAAATGAAGCTCCAATACTTTGGCCACTTGACTTGAAGAGCCGACTCACTGGAAAAGACCCTGATGCTGGGAAAGATTGAGGGCGAGAGAAGTGGATGACAGAGGATGAGATGGTTGGATGGCAATACTGGCTCAATGGACATGAGTTTGAGTAAGCTCTGGGAGTTGGTTATGAACAGGGAGGCCTGGGGTGCTGTGGTTCATGGGGTCCCAAAGAGTCGGACTCAACTGAGTGACTGAACTGAATGGAACTGAACTGAATTCTAGATAATTATCAAGTTCACTATATTTGAATCTTGGCATAAGAACATCTTCCTCTTTAAGATTTATTTAGAAAACACAGTCTGTTTCTAAATAGAATATAGGGACTTATTTAAACAATTTAGCACCCAAGATAGAGAAATGCTGGCCAGAGGATCGGCAGGATAGTGAAATAGTTGTCGTGATGTCCAAGACATGTCAAGTTCTGAGGTTTATAAACTTAAATTTTCACTTGTTGAAAAGGGTAAACTGGTAACTCAGTGCAGAAGTTTCTGTGTGTACATATTACAAGCTATTTTTCTCACCATAAAGGGCCTAATAAAACACAAAATAATTCTGCTGCTGCTGCTTCTTTTCTTGGTCCAATGGAGCTAAAAAGGCTCTGATTTTCCAGCACAATCTCCATGCTTTGTTTCCATTCTCCTTTTCCTGATACAGAAATTCCAACTTCAGCTTCTCGACATAAGCAACCACATCCCTTCCCTCTGCCCACTGTATCCTTTAATTTTACCAACCTCCTACCCATCGGAAGGAAACACCGATAACTACACAGGCAAGAGACTACAGTGGGGGCAAGGGAGGGGCACAGGCCTCGCTGGGTACACGATGCTTTATACTCAGTAGGGTTTCAAGAAATAGGACTTGAGGTGCTTAAAACAAATGTTATCGAGAGGCTGAAGGAAGATGGAAACAAGAGTAACGAGAAGGACTAGGTCAGGACTCATCCACTGTAAAGTAACTCTGGGCATGTGTGCCGCGTATGTGGGTGCGTACGAAAAAGACATTTTATGATAGAACGTAAGAGAAAGGTAAGTGTTTTAAAGTCAGGCAAATGGGACTAAAAGATAAGTAACAGAGTACAAAACTTAGCAGGGTAACAATAAGTCTGCTATCAAGTAAATATATCAGTTCACATATACAATTTTACAAAAGTTTCAGTTCAGTTCAGTTCAGTTGCTCAGTCATGTCCGACTCTTTGCGACCCCATGAATCGCAGCACACCAGGCCTCCCTGTCCATCACCAACTCCTGGAGTTCACTCAGACTTGCGTCCATCGAGTCCGTGATGCCATCCAGCCATCTCATCCTCTGTCGTCCCCTTCTCCTCCTGCCCCCAATCCCTTCCAGCATCAGAGTCTTTTCCAATGAGTCAACTCTTTGCGTGAGGTGGCCAAAGTACTGGAGTTTCAGTTTTAGCATCATTCCTTCCAAAGAAATCCCAGGGTTGATCTTCAGAATGGACTGGTTGGATCTCCTTGCAGTCCAAGGGACTCTTAAGAGTCTTCTCCAACACCACAGTTCAAAAGCATCAATTCTTCGGCAATGCAAATAAAATGAATTTATCAAGTCCCAACCAGGCAAACTGGAATTTGCCACTTTGGCAAAAATTAACATGAAAATAAAACAACAATTATGAGGTGATAAGAAAGCTATTCTCATTATATGCCATTCTTTTCTTTACCGGCAACTCCTTGAAATCTGAGGTCCCACTGCCCTCTGATGAATTCTGCATTGCGCTTGGTGCACCATCAAGGATGTGAGGGCATTCAATAGTAATTACTGAGACTGCATATTCTGATTGAAGAGGACAAGCCTAACCTTTGCCAGTAAGGGAAACCATGCCACCTGACTCCTGGCATGCTCTGATATTCCAACTGATAAGTCACATTCCTCTAAATTATGATATGTATTTGTTATGGAAGGTCTGAATGTATAGAAGCCTCTGGGCTGGTGGTATCCAGGTTCGCTCCCTGGGTGGGGAAGATCCCCTGGAGAAGGAAATGGCAATCCACTCCAGTACTCTTGCCTGGAAAATTCCATGGACAGAGGAGCCTGGTGGGTTACAGTCCATGAGGTCGCAAAGAGTTGGACACAACTGAGCGACTTCACTTTCTTTTTCTCTTTCTTTCTTTGGGCTGGTGAGCTCATTCCTAAACTTATGAATCCTGAAGGCGGCCTGACGGGTCTCCGGGCACCTTCCCTGTCTCTCACCCTTCGTGGAGAAAGCCCTCTAGGACAGACAGGAAGCACCAGGCCGGGGGCACAACTCTCACTAAGCCTCCCCACCTCCTGGCTGGTCCCATGCTGCGGTGTCCACGGTAACGCATCCTCCCCCCATCTTCCGCCCCCATGCAGAAGACAGCATCGATCCCTGGTGCCATTTCAAGGACTGTTGCCCTGCTTTCTATTTGCCCCCTGCCACAGATTCTGCATGCAAAACTGATACCCTTTCTTTCTATTAATCCCCACTCCAAAGCTGACTCTTTTAGAGGAGTTAATGAAAAAAACTGGTCCTGTTATAGAGACCTCACATCTGGAGCAGAAACAGGCAGAAATAGAGGCATTCCACAAATTAAAATAGCATAATTTTCTCCTCAAATAATTCCAATCATCGCTTTTCTTTTTACAAGTTTGACCCATTTTAAAAATGGAAGTCAATTTAAAGCAAAAAAAAAAACCCAAAACTAAAGGAAAACAAGGGAATGCAAGGTCAGTGTGGAAAATGAACAGAGATTGCACTACTCTGATCTGCAAAGCCTTTAGAGCAGGAGAGACTTAGGGAGATCTCCCAGTTCCATCATTTATTTGCTGATTGCCTTTACTCCTGTTACCGGGAAAACCCCCCAAGACACAAAACCCTAAACTAGTGTTCAAAACAGTCAGTGAGAAATCATAACAACCTTTGAAGTTTCTGATTCTGAAGTCTCCTTCCATCTTATCCACCACCCACTGACCAAATACAATTCAGAACCTCAAAACTCTCATCTCCATTAGTTCCTTTTTCTCTGATTTTTTTCAAAGATAAACTTTAAAGATAATTTTTAACAAAGTTAAAGGATCAGTAAAGCAACCGAGCCAGTTCAAAATGATTTAAAGATTAAACAGTCTCTTCTATCACAGAGAAGGCAGCTGCTCTGTGAAGTAGTTCTTTTTTTTTTTTTTTTTTTAAAGAAACAGAGATTTCATCTCTACTTATCTAATTTAGCTGGGAAAATTCAACATTAATTTGAACATTCTGTACACATTTTTTAAAGGTTTAAAGGTGCTGGGTTTTATTTATTTATATTTTGGGTTTATTTATATCATTTGTCAAAGTGTATAACACCGATTTTAATTCTTAACTTCACTGTCACATAAAAGTTTTCCTTTAATGATATTTTGATTGACAAAGCCCGTGATGGCATAAAATCAGATTTCGCTTTCATGTAGAACCCTAAGTTTATTTTACCTCTCTACTACCAAAAAGAATCAATGTCAAAATAATTATCTCTTGCAAAGAAATGTATGGTGATCCACAAGCCCTTTTCTTCTAAAACAGGGTCTTAAGATACTATTTAGTTTTCCTCCAGAAAGTTATTCCAAAACTAAGAAGGAAAACGATTGGTTTTCTTTCCATCTCCTTTCTTTGAGAGAACCACAGCAAGATGTAATTTCAGGTTTCCGGTCTCAAAGTGACATGCTTGAGTATGTTATCCTGTGTGTTTTACCACTAGTGTTCATCAAAGAAGGTTTAAAAACTACTACTAGATATAAATTATCTTGTGCTTAGTACAGATGGGTTCATATGCCAGGAATTGGCTAAAACTCGAGATAAATACAGGACATAAACAATTAGAGAGACTATTTTGTTGGCCTCAAGTCTAGCAATATTGATTAGGGTAACAGATTGTGCCTTTCCTAGGAAATCAAGTAGGGCATGCCAGCCAGGCTCATTTGCTGGGTCCTGTGAGTCAGATGGCTTAATGCTGGATCAATGAACGACAGTGTTATTCCAAACTCAGGGTTACCAGATCTCATATTTTGGTCCCTAGTGGCCTAGCTATTACCCTCTTCAGCTTCTAAACAAACCCCAGCTCATTCACACAGGAGTTAACTAATGGAATTTTCACAGTCCCAAATCAGTTGTTTTAATTAACTTCATCTGATGTGAGCCTCTCACTAAAATAAGCTGAGAACAGCGTCACTTTATAAGGCTCACATCTGTCCCTCAGACTCTTGAACGTTTGACTTGGTAAAACACCTCTTCCTTCCTGATGTGATTTTCCCTCATTAATGATCATGGGGCGTTTTAATACCCTTGGGGATGACTGCGTCCACTGAATGAGGTCGAGATTTCATGGCCTGTGTTGGCAGTCACGAGTTTAAATACAACATTTCTGATTTATGAACCTCCCAACCCAGGGATCAATCCCAGGCCTCCCTCGTTGCAGGCAGATTCCTTACCAGCTGACCCACCAGGGAAACCCTTAATGTTGATAAATCAGCCATATATTCTGCAGTCTCTGAGGGAGTGGTGCCGAATAACGTCCTCAAAGAGGACCCTTTAATGCCTGGGATCCTAATGCCTGGAACCTGTGAGTATGTCACCCTACATGACAGGGACGTGATTAAGGATAAGGCCCTTACCCTAAAGTGAGCGGATTATCCCGCGCTCTGCAGCTGGGCCACGTCTCATCACCTGAGTCCCTCAAACGAAGTGCCCTCCTTGGGCTCAAAGAACCAGAGAGGCAGCCAGGTAAGAATTCAGTCTGTACTTTCTGGCTGCTGAGATTGAAGGAGGGTGGCCGTGAGCCAAGGAATGCAGGAGGTCCCTAAAAGCTGAAAAAGACAAAGAAATGGATTCTCCCTTAGAACCTCCAGAAAGGAACACAGCCCCAAGCCTTCCTTTCCTTAGCCCATCGAGACCTCGTCGACTTCTAACCCACAGAGCTCTAAGACGACAAATTTTATTCACCAAGTTGGCAGCAATTTTTTATAGCAACAGGAGAAAAATGATACACTTTCCTAGTTATTATACTATTTTTATCACTCCTTTTGTGAAAGAAAGGAAAAGTGGACTAGGAAAAAGTATTCCTCCAGCTGGGGCATGTGAGACCCTGTAAACAAAAACCGACCTGTTTAAGTGCAGGAATCCAGGCCCAGCCTGGCTCGGACATCAAACGAACATAAACAAAGCAGGCTAAGCACTTAAACCAACCTCTTACAACTTGAGCTCCTCTCCTCTCACTGGACAAATTGCTCATTTCCAGGCCCGTGTACTTCAGACAGCTTCCTCTCATTCCTGGTTCCCCTGTGGCTCAGATGGTAAGAATCTGTCTGCAACACAGGAGACCCGGGTTCGCTCCCTGGGTGGGGAAGATCCCCTGGAAAAGGGCATGACAATCCACTCCAGTACTCTTGCCTGGAGAATTCCATGGACAGAGGAGCCTGGCGGGCTACAGCCCATGGGGTCGCAAAGAGGTGGACACGACTGAGTGATTAACACTTTCACTCTCTACTGGAAGCCAAAGTGATCCTTTCTGCCGTGTTTCATTTGTCTCACACTGGGAAAGTGTACAGACCCTTCATTTCCATATATCAGCAGGAACAAGTTCAACTACATGTAAAACTTAAAACAGGCTTATCAGGACATAAAAATAAAATGAAAACTCTGCTAAACCAATTTTTAAAATTACCCTGCCCAGAACTGCTTGGAACCACTTCCCAATGGTAGCAAGAAGGAGACTGTAATCGTTACAGTGCACTCTATATAAAATGCTACTCGTACTGGTTATCAGCAGAAGGATGGAGATATATTCAATATATGCATATTTTAGGCGTTCAAAACTGCAGAAGTATTTTTCTTATTACAAAGAGTTAGCTACTTGATAGATTACATTATCCAAAACATTAATACAAGAGCAAAAACCTGATGTAACATAGCCCAGAATATAAAAGTCTTCTTTCCAGCACAAACATTATGAAAGGTTTCAATGAAAAGGTTTTAAAAGATATAGAAACAGGTTCAATTAGCTTAATTTCTTTACTATTTAACTACCATAATCTAAAACAGTTAGTGTCACAAATTTCTCTCCACTTTTCAGGAATTTTTAAAATTAACTAGAAAATTTTGAAATACATGGTGTTGGTTTAGTTGCTAAGTTGTGTTCGACTCTTGTGACCCCACAGACTGCAGCCTGCCAGGCTCTTCTGTCCATGGGATTCTCCAGGCAAGAATATGGAGTGAGTTGCTATTTTCTTCTCCAGGGGATCATCCCCACCCAGGAATCGAACCTGGGTCTCTTGCATTGCAGGCAGAGTCTTTACCGACAGAGTTACAAGGGAAGTTGCACTGATTCCTATACCAGAAAGAGTTTGGTGATGTGTGTAAGAATATATGAGTAGCATCAAATATATAAGTAGCATTAAATACTCAAAACAATAAAGAAATTAAAAATCAAAGCATTTTAACACATTTTAGGGTAGAAAAGAATTCATAAATAAGTACTTATGATATTTGAGATGACAGATTAAACCCTTAAAGTAACTTAGCTTTTAATCTTTAACCTTGTTTGATACTCTTACAACCATGTCTTTCACTGATTCTTTAAAGAATGAAGAACATCCTCTGTCCACTAACACAACATCACACAAAAACAGCGCAAAGGCAGAGAGCAGGGTCTAGTTCAGAGGACTCCAAAAGCACAGGGAAGAAAAACTGCCAGTTTTAACCAACGTTTCTGTAGAAATGGACAATCTAAACTGTTTACGGATCTCTCAAAAGAGCCACCTGTCTGCCTCCTACACAGAATAAAGACTCAGCTACCTCAAGCAACAGGAGAGTCTTCAACCCACCCACTCCACCTTGCTTTATTCTCCTGCAAAGCTATCCATTAATGAATTAGAAACTGCCTTTACTTATCACCTCCATTTAGACACAGTATTACATTCGTCACAGAATACACTGTGGGAACCAAGAGGAGGAAATACACGCACAGCTAACATTTCATATGGACAGAACTCTCAGGATGGAGAGATTCAGACATAAGCAGCAGAGAAAATCCATCACTTAAGTGTTTACCGATGGGCACACTGTGGCAGAAAACTTGAAACAGAAAATGAACTTTGCAAGGGACATCTTCATTCTGGCTCCTCTATTTGAATCCTGTGAGTGGTTCTACAGTATTCTTTCATAAAGCCAAACACAGTTTGCTTATCCTTAACAAGCACGGATATGTGTTGAAGGAGAACTTTTATGACACACTGATTTCCTTTGTCACAATAAACAGGAGCATCATAATTTATTATGAAATTGCAAGATATCTTGAAAAGCACTCGAAGTACGAAATTAGTCTGAAATGATAGCTATCAATAAACTTTAAACTTCATATACCCTCCCTGTAATCAAACCTTTGTTTTACAATTTCAGTTTTAATTTCTCTAACATGCAAATTCTCAGTGTAACTTGGCCCTTCTTTCTACTAATATCTTCCCATAACCTCTTACACCTTTCAAATGTTAATGCCATTCAAAACTGGATAAAATATATGAAGTATCAATAAAAAATAACACAATTCACACTCTGAGCAAACCGCATTTGTCCTGTGACACTTGTCAAAATATTTAAAGAAGTGTATATATTTCCAACCGTTTGAAGCAGAAAGCTCCACTGTGTCTGCTGCTGCTGCCCACCAAAGAGAGCAGCCAGCCTTACACTGTGCATTCAGTTATTTTTCTGAGCCCATCCCATGTGTGTATGCATACACACTCACACACACACACGTACACACAATCGATGTACAAACCGTAAGTCTATTCTAGGCACTTGGCTGTGTTCTCGGTCAGTGGCATATCTTAGAAAGCAAGACCCCACGCGCACACCTGAAAGAGAACACAGGCATCTGTGATTCCGACACGCACGCCGAGGCACTTACCTTCCATGTCTAGGGACGTCTGAAATCGAACTGGAAACTGAGCGCCGGGCAAGGGGCTTTATTGCGGGGTGACTCATCCCCACGCAGATGCTCTGAACAACCCCTGTATGCATACTGACATCACCAGGAGAGACTTGGAGGCAGAGGATACTATGGTAACCAAGCGATGTGCTGGGAGACAGAAGCCTTTAATTGCTTTAACAACTTCCTGGGGCTCGAGCTTCCAGGCTTGGGTTTGCTAAGCAGGGGATGAAGGCTGTCACAGAAGCGGCGCGTGAGACACCGAGCGAGGGGACTCTCAACGAATTCGGGATCTCTTCACCGCAACGTGACTTTTGAATAACAAATGCCATGCCACGACCCCGTGAGCAATATCCGCCTCACAGCTGAAGCTCTGCTGGAGTCACAGGCCAATAAATAACCCTCCCAGGTAGCAACGGCATATATTCGTAGATGGGTCTCTCACTTAACAAGCACTGATATTATTATGTTACAAACATCCTTTCCCTTGAAGGGGAATACTTGACTCCCTTTGAAAAGAAAGCTCACATCTGTGCCCTCGGAGGTCAGAGTCCTGATAACAATGACCACCCAGGCTCTCTATTTACTTCTGCAGGAGGGGGCAGCTGCCCAGTCCATTCATTTCCGAGCTCCACTAAATCCCTGCCAATACATCACTTCTCCAGAAAACACCTCCAGCGAAAGACCTAATTAGGACACGCAGATAAAGTCAGAAGAAATTTGCCGTCTCCCTGAACCACAGTCTTCCGGATCAAGTTTTCTATCACAGGCAGAATTACTTCTAACCACCCCCTCAACTATACATAATTTATATCTTCCCTTTGAACTATTCGTCCCTGCCTGCATCTGTCTCCTTGTTCACAAGAATACAACCCCTCTTCAAAATACCAAGTTTAAAGCAATAGCTTAAAATAACAATGTTTCAACATCAAACTGAGTCTGTAATGATATATCATGACTATTTGTTCAAGGCACCGCTTTAATAAGTCTATAATTTATCATCTGGACCATAGAAACTATTGTTTTATTTTCTGTATGAGTATTAGATTGACATGTTTTTAAATAATACCATAGTCTAATTTTTCTACTACAAATACTGTAATTGCAAGGATAATCAAGTAACTTGGCAGATCCTCCTTAAGATATTCCTAACACAATAAACTGAACTGAACATAATAAAAATGAAGGTTGTCATTCTGCCCTGTAGACTCAGGTCTCAGTTCAGTTCAGTCTCTCAGTCATGTCTGACTCTTTGCAACTCCATGAGTCGCAGCACGCCAGGCCTCCCTGTCCATTACCAATTCCCAAAGTTCACTCAGACTCACATCCATCGAGTCGGTGATGCCATCCAGCCATCTCATCCTCTGTCATCCCCTTCTCCTCCTGCCCTCAATCTTTCCCAGCATCAGGGTCTTTTCCAATGAGTCAATCTTCGCATCAGGTGGCCAAAGTACTAGAGTTTCAGCTTCAGCATCAGTCCTTCCAATGAACACCCAGGACTGATCTCCTTTAAGATGGACTGGTTGGATCTCCTTGCAGTCCAAGGGACTCTCAAGAGTCTTCTCCAACACCACAGTTCAAAAGCATTAATTCTTCGGCGCTCAGCTTTCTTCACAGTTCAACTCTCACATCCATACATAACTACTGGAAAAACCATAGCCTTGACTAGACGGACCTTTGTTGGCAAAGTAATGTCTCTGCTTTTCAATATGCTGTCTAGGTTGGTCATAACTTTCCTTCCAAGGAGTAAGCGTCTTTTAATTTCATGGCTGCAATCACCATCTGCAGTGATTTTGGAGCCCAAAAAAATAAAGTCTGACACTGTTTCCACTGTTTCCCATCTATTTCCCATGAAGTGATGGGATCAGATGCCATGATCTTCGTTTTCTGAATGTTGAGCTTTGGGCCAACTTTTTCATTCTCCTCTTTCACTTTCATCAAGAGAGTCTTTAGTTCCTCTTCACTTTCTGCCAATAAGGGTGCTGTCATCTGCATATCTGAGGTTATTGATATTTCTCCCGGGAATCTTGATTCCAGCTTGTGTTTCTTCCAGCCCAGTATTTCTCATGATGTACTCTGCTGCTGCTGCTGCTGCTGCATATAAGTTAAATAATACAGTGACAATATACAGCCTTGACATACTCCTTTTCCTATTTGGAACCAGTCTGTTGTTCCATGTCCAGTCCTAATTGTTGCTTCCTGACCTGCATACAGGTTTCTCAAGAGGCAGGTCAGGTGGTCTGGTATTCCCATTTCTTTC